>JANHAO010022977.1:0-12038 GCA_026873985.1 Saraca asoca
TATAGCAAAAGGAAGATCATCTGGGTTCATATTCATTTTGTATTCATGAGGCCGGCCAATTATATTTCAAAGAGGAAATATAGCTATGAATACAAAGTCATTTGAAATATTACAAAAGAGATCTAAGAGACAGTAAATATGATATGATAATATAGGGTATAGTCATACTTGCTCTATCAAATTACAATAATTAAAAGAGTGGCTATAACTTCCTAGCAGTTGTATAGCTATTATTGCTCTCATAGTATGATCGGTTGCACTCCTTATTTGCTTGTATGAATTACTTTGTTTCTCAAGAGAGAGTGTGAGCCTCCTATGTGCGAGTGGGAGATGTTGGAAATGGGCCGTAAGGCCCAGTTCGCCCATAGGGCCCTCACATTAGCCCATTCCAAGATTGTTATATGTTATCATAAATGAAAAGAAAGATATCTCATTCTTTTCTCATTGTTTTAAAAGGTAGGAAAGAAGTTCTCTCTCCCTCCACTTTTGTCAGACAAGAAAAATAAAGTAAGGGTTCTCAAGGGATAGATACATGTTCTTTCCGTGTGATCGAACATTATATCAGAATTACAACAATACTTAAATCCAGGTAAGTTCTTTGATCCTTAAAGTTTAACACCAATGAACAAAAAATATATATTGGACTAGTTAAAAGGTTGGCTACTTTTTCATCAACTGGGATCTATGTTGAGTTGTTACAGTACCGATCTCAGTCTTAGGTAAATTTTTACTAGGTGATTCCAAATAGATTAATAAACCCATTATATTTTAAATAGTAATGTGAATATTAATTTCACATTACTAATTAATTAAAATCAATCATTATTACTAATAAATAAAATTATATATTATCATCATCATCATCATTATTTACAAACATGTGTTGTTATTTGTCTATTTTATGAAAAATATCTTATTCAAGTAGTTTCACCTTATCATCATTATCATTTGAATTTAAATATTAAATTATGAATTGTGCTTAATTTATTTTTTTAACTTATATTGCAACCTTAATATAAAATATTAAAAATTTTCAAAAACTTTTTAGTGCAATTTTGATGAAATTATAAATTTTTATTATTAGTATTAATTTTTAGATAAAACTAATATTAAAATGATAAGATAATAAATCAAGACATTCCAACTTTTTACTTGGGGATCTTCTCACGACCCTAAATCCTGATCATAAATGGTGTAAATATCATTTTTTCCATTGCTGATCACCAACCTTTAAACAAATTTTATCATGTCATTGTATGCATAGTTCACTTAGTTTGATTAATATATAAGTGACTCAAACTGATTTGATGAGAAAGAGAATAAAACTCACGGAATCACAAATTGCTAATATATATATATATATATATATATAAACTTAAGCTTACATAATGTATAGAGTCACTGCTTATTAAGACATATGCCTCTTTCAACATTAGTATTTAACATTTGAATAACATTTCTAAAATGCAATTACATCTCCTTGGCTGGCTTTACGAAATATTCTCCTATAACACCCTAAGTTCTTTTAAGGACAAAACAAAATAAAATTAGTTTAACCTATAGCATATAGGGATTCAAAAGTATAAGTTAAACTAACTCTATCCCTAAGGGTTTGATGGCCATGTTATGTATATTTTTAAAAGGTGATGTCGATCCCAATTTAAATAATTAAAAAAAAGATTAAAAAATATGCAAAATAAAAACAGATCTTGCCCTTATCTCGTTGGAGATCAATATACACTAGTATCTGATTTAGATTCTGTAGAATTTTCATGTAGGAAAGGTAAGAATGAACAATTATGCAGAAACTATGTGCAAGATATTCAAAATTGCAGAAATAAGAATAATGCAGTTGAAATTAAAGAAATAAAGACCAATCTTTTAAAATGGTTCAACTTGAATTGAAACCGTAATTCAAATCTACTCCACTTGATCTTTCTCAACTGAAAGACCTTTTCAATTAACTAAAAAATCTTTCAGGATTACCAAGCTCCTGAATTGCCAATTTTACAAAACCACCAGAATTAACAGGGATCTTGCTAACCTAGAAGATTTACAACAAATTCTTTCAAACCTAAACAGATTTCTAACAACCCTAGAAATCTTAAGTAAACAGAATAGAATAGAATTAGTAAATGAAATGATATACAATACCAATTTGTTTGAGAAAGATTTCCCAAATAGAGCTATTCAAACTTGAAGCAGTGTTGATCCAGAAAGATTTCGAAAATTGTTGAAGAATCTGAAGTATTTGAATGTAAATCTCTTAATCAGTTTTTGCGCTTGAAAAGTATGAAACAATATGTGAAAAACTTATATTTATAGTTGAAGATTTGGATTAGAATAACTGTCATAATCGTCTATAATGAAAAAATAATTTTTTAGTTTGTATATCGATGTAACGTCGATTATGGTCTGTTATTTACTAATCCATCGATGTAACTTCGATGTAGAAAGAGTTGTTTAAGACTGTACATCGATGTGTAAATCGAAGTAGACAATTTTCCAAACCTTCGATAATGAATTTTTGGTCGATACATTAAAGTGACGTTGATTTAATACAAAAATTTTTGTTCATACATCGAAGTAACATCGATTTAACTATGAGTTTTAATTGAATACATCGAAGTAACTTTGATTTGATTATGAAAATCTTCACAGTTCTTCAGTATATTGATGTTGCATCGACGTATGCAGAAAAAATTTCTTTTTGAAGATCATTTTCATACTTTAATGTTTTTATACTTTTTCTTCTAAAAAATAATTGGATCGACTATTGTTTCAATTTATACATGGAATCCTATTGGAACATAAACTACTTATAATACTTGATCTGAATTTCTCCATTGTTCCTAAATCAAAGTTCCTGAAAGATGAGTTAAACATACTGAAACATATAGTTAGTTCAAAAATTACTTTTTCAACATTCAAAACTAGTAATATCAGTATAGCTTAGGCTAATAGGTGAGCAAAAAAAACTTAGATGGTGAATCCTCTAAGGATCAAACTATCTCATAGTTATCATTAATAACATGTTTAGGGGTTGTAGAGGAACTATTTCTACTTCGTGCAATACCTCACAACTAGTAAGGTTTTAGATTATTATATAATGAATTTTGGCCTTCTACATGCTTAGGGGACTATCAACCATTGTGGTGAATGTATCAACCTTAACTTCTATTGGATTGTTATCCATCTTACTTGTGTGATGTGGGATTGGTAACTATGTCTTAAGTACCTAAAAAACATGATCAACAACAACAACAACAAAGATAAATACGTACTAAACATATGAATTTGTCACACAACAACAACATGTTTCCATACCATAATCAAATAGTCATACTCATATCATTTCCATAAAAGTTTGTGGGGTATTCAAAGACCTACCACTAAGATAATTCACATTATGCATTTCTTAGCATATTAAGCCACTCCAGACTAATTCCAGCCCTCATAGCCTTATGTCAACATTTCAAGTTCATCATGTATATCAATTTCATGATATCATATTTTAACATTTCATATAATAACAATATAAATGATATAGTGATCGACCATAATTCAATTATAACCCTCCTTGTTACTCCGATCCTACCTTATCCTGTACAAACCTAGCCTTTTCCCTCCAACACCTACCTTATACCTCTTCTCTATATTAGAACGCTTAGATCCAAGATCAGATTCATTATTTTTCCACCATAATCCATTAGTTACATATCAAGCCTCAAGGGCTGTCAAGTAATAAATTATCCCATTTTCATATAGGACATTATATCAATTCCATATAGATATATCTTACTATCATTTATAACATTGTGTGCCATTCCATGTTTCATGTACATAAACAAGTTTTGCACCATATAATCACTTACAATGATTATAATTGGATTAACAATCATAACGTCACATCACATGTTATTCAATATCTTGTATATATTATCAAACTTTATACCATAATACTAGTCACACTAATCATATTTTCACAGCCAAAGGCATTCATCATTATCATCATACTTCCTTCTCTTATGATCACCTTGGTTTATAGATTCATTAATTAGTTACTCTTGCATGTACAATAATTCAATTCCTTGGTATTAACTTATGAATTACATTTTCATAGTCTTCTATTTATTATGCTTGAATTATGTGGACTCATTATAAGAGTTATTTGAGGAATTAAGATAGAGGTTAGGAAAAAGTAAACATTGGTCGAATAATATGAAATTTGTTGAAAGTGCAATCAGAATCACGATTAGAATTGCTGAAAAAGAATGGGTATGATTGCAATTAAAATCGAAAAGCTTATTTGTGGAACACTCAATTTGACTAGAGGAAATATAGTTAAATGTGCGAGTTTGCTCGCCAAATTTTGAAAACTTTTAGGAAGTCCAATTTCAAACATGATATGAATCACGATTAGAATAGAAAAATAGGGCAAGGATGGTTAATTCAAATAAGCAAATCCTAGTTCAAATTTTGA
Organism: Saraca asoca; assembly: GCA_026873985.1. Taxonomy (NCBI): domain Eukaryota; kingdom Viridiplantae; phylum Streptophyta; class Magnoliopsida; order Fabales; family Fabaceae; genus Saraca; species Saraca asoca. Next base: position 4,484 of record JANHAO010022977.1, read on the forward strand.
TTCAAATCAATTAAGAAATACTACTAGATTTCTATAAGCATGATCACAAGTTCAAAATGGTACGATTTGCCTCACACGAGCAGATTTTACATTCAAACAACAAAAAAATAGGGGAAGTTATTTCTAATTCCATATCACACTATAGAATCTTAACATTTCATGTATTTGGGAGCTTAAACAAGCATAAACTTAGCTATATCAATCATATACTAAACAGTATTCTAGTAGATCCATTCAATCATCAAGTCTAATCACATAACCTCAAAAACCCATTTCACTGACTTGCACCACAAATTAACAAATTCCAAGTAAGAATCACATCATAATTCATAAAAGTGGTAAGTATCACTCACCTCAATAGTCGAATCACCAGAAGCTGCAACTATTTTCACAAAATATTCTATGCTCTTCAAGATAAAAAAATAAAAGCATATTAGCTTTTAATCCTTCTTTCAAAGATTTCTCTTATTAACTAATTGTATATGATTAAATTATGATTTCTATATCATGAATAAAGCTCTATCTAACATATTCAAATTTCAAAACATTAGAGAAATTGGATTGATTCATAGGTTGAATAATACCATAAATATTGATTGAAAACTTCAAAAATTCATAACTTAAGTTATACCCAGTGAATCAATATGATTTTAATGTCAAAATGAAAAGAAAATGAGAGGATTTGGCAGTAAAAATCTAAGAAAATAATAAGCAAGATTTTCAGCTCACTTAAAGAAAGACAAAGTAAAGGTTGTATAGAGAGAAAAAGGAAACTTGAGGAAGAAGATGAAAAGGCAATTGCATGGATTATGTGTGTGCTGGAGTGGCTTAATGAAGAGGAGGAAGTCAGGTAGGTTGCGAAAAAAAGAAGTCAATTTCTTACTATTTACAAGTTGACCACCTCCCTATTTTTCTCATTTCTTCCATTTGAACCCAAATTTAACACACTTATCAATTTCTAAAAATCATGAAATTTTAGTACAAATTAGTTAAATTAAGTATCTTCATAATAGTTATGATTTTATAGGGGAATGATTTTGACATCATAGAGAACTTTGTATCCTACTAAATTTAGGATGATAGTATAATGTATATATATTTGGTATCTTCCTACGGGGCTTAAGACTATGATGGTGAAAGTGTCAGCAGTGACTTCCATTAGTTTATTATCCATTCTTATTTATTAGGGGTATAGTTTCGTAATAATGTAAAAAAATAATTTACAAAAGAATGAGTTTGGAGCTCAATGAATAATATATATCAAACTTATGAATTTATTAAATAACAGAACGCATGTATGTGAGTATTCATACTTTAACTAGATAGCTATTTCTCATAAGCAAATATTGAATATCAAAGACTCATGAGGAAGTTTACATCATATTTTTCTTCACACCTTATGCCAAATCGGGCTCTCATAGCTATAAGCCACAATTTTTTGGCTCACTATGTGTTTCAATCTCATAATAACATATCTCAACATTTCATATGGCAACCAAACAAGTCAAACAATATATAATAGTAACTATAAATCTTCTTGATACTTTGGTCTAGCCTTATCCCATACAAACCTAGCCTTATCCTTCCAAGCCAATCTTATCCCACTCATCATTCAGAACGTATAGATCCAGAATCCAGTTCATTATTCCTATCACATCTCATCAATTTCACATTATAACATTTCATCCTCATCTATGGTATTATACACCATTCTATATCTCATGAATGCTATCACACTTTACACAACAAAGATTACTCATAATAACTGTATTATAAGAATCACACGTTTTCTCAATCACTACCATACTTTCTTGTTTATGTGTTATTTTTTAAGATATCTTTATTGTTATACTAGAATTAATTAAGGTCCTTATAAGATTAAACCAAAGGAATGTAGTATAGGTTATAGAGAAGCAATGTTGAGCCAAACAATGCAAAAATTTCTAAATATGCAATTAGGATCAAGAGCAATATCGTTGAAGAAATTTGAATAGAATCGTGATTTGAATTGAAAAATTCAATTATGAAAGACTCAATTCAACTTGAAGGAATTTAGTTGAAAGTTTGGGCTTGCTTGTCAAAATATGCAACCATTCAGGAATTCTAAATTCAAATGCGATTAGGATTGGGATCAAAATAAAAAAATAAAGTAAGAAAGATCGATTCGAATTGCACAACTTTAGTTCAAATTTTGATTCAGATTGTAAGAGCAAAACTGTCAAATTTTTACGAGCATGATCGTGGGTTTAGTTCAAAAAGCTACAATTTGACTCACATGAGCAGAAATTGCAGGCAACAGTAGAATAACAGGGGAAAATAATTTCCATTTTAACATTTCACTATAGCATCTCAACACAACATGTTTCTAAAGCTTAAACATGCATAAAACTCAGCTATTTCACAACAAACTAATCATCTTATTAGTAAATCTATTCATCTCAAATTATGCCTCACAATCGCAAAAAATCCATTTCCATCAACTAGTATCAAATATTCAAAAGATCACAAGCAAGAAACACATAATTATTCACAAGAATGGTAAAAATTACTCACAAGTAGACTGAATATGTTAGATCACTACTGATCTCACCTATAATCCTCAACACTCTTCATACACAAAAATAAGAGCATGTTAGTTTCTTAGTTTTTTGAATCTTCTTCTTTCAACAAATAATTATATATCATTTGATTATGGTTTCACTACATAGAAACAGACAAAATACACAAGATTTGAGCTTTAAAACTTTAGAAAATTTACATGGTTTCTTGAAGTAAACAGTGACCTAAATAGTAACTATATACTTAAAAAATTCATAACTTGAATTATACTCAATGAATTAACATGATTTTGATATTAAAATAAAGAGGAAAAAGAGAGGATTCAGTAGTAAAAATTTGAGAAAATAATAAGGAAGGTTCGAGGACTTATTTGATGAGTGAGAAAATAAAGGTAGAGAGAGAAAGTATCAAGCTTGAAGAAGAATACTTTGCATGGGTTTTGCAATCCAAGAAGCTAAAGAAAAAGAAGAGAAACTGGCTAAAGAAGGGGTATAATAGGAAAAAAAAGTTAACCTCCCAATAACTACAAGTTGATTATTTTTCTTTTTAGTAATTTTCTTATTTCTTCTATATTGAGCTCAAATTTAAAGTACTTATCAATCATCAATAACCATAAAATTTTAATACAAATTAGTTAAATTAAATACATTTATAACGATTCTAATTTTGTGCTCATATGATATTTGTAATCTTAGTTCCGATATTTGCAAAGTTTTTCAAAAATTAAATCTCAACAATATATATTTTGTTCTTTGAACAATTTTGACAGGAATTCAAGCTCTGAAGTATTTCTAACATTTCATATAGTCTATTTTTACTATGTGTGGCCTCTCGTAGCTCTAAATTTATAATTTCAAATTTCTCAAAATTTTTAATTTTCCTATTTTGTTACAAAAATTGATTTTAGAAAAATTCAGAGTATTACAATTTTCCCCTTAAAAGAATTCATCCTTAAATTCTAAATAGCAATAGTAAGTTAACTAGAAGCACAGCAACAAGTGTGGATAACATTTTATATTAAATCATCATTATAATTGCTCCTTACTGAATAAATGAGGATATTTTTCTTGCATATTAGTTTTTACTTCCCATGTAGCTTCTTGTTCATCATGTCATCCCCACGTCATTTTAACCATGGAAACTTCTCTTGATCTAAGCTTTCAAACTTATCGCTAAAAAATAGCTACTAGTTGCTCTTTATAGGTCAATTTAGTATGTACTTGAATAAGTTTTTCCCTAATAATATGGGATTTATTTGGAACAAATTGCCTTAACATGGAAACATGAAATACTGGGTAGATTCCCTACACCTCAACTGGCAATTCCAATTGATATGCCACAACTCCCACACATTTAATAATTCTAAATGGTCCTACATATCGTGGTGCTAACTTTTTCTTTTTGCCAGATCGCATAATTCCTTTCATAAGGGATACTTTGAGAAACACTCGGCCATTAACCTCAAATCCGAGGTCTATTATCTTATTATTCAAGTATGAATTTTGTTGATCTTGAGTTGCCTTCATCCGATTATGGATCAATTGTACCTTTTCAACTATATTTGCTACAAGATTTGGCCCCAGTAACTTTGATATTGTCTACAGTTTGATAACCTACATAACATCTATATTCTATTTCTGAATTATGATAGTTCTATTTGAAATCACCGTTCATGGTGAATTTGTTTACATTTTTGTTTCTGATTTAGCCATATTTATCTTTGATTTGCAATGTTTTCATCACATTAGTGATGATATTACATAAATTTAGTTAGATTATCTTTATCTATAAGAGTTTTCTTGTTTAATTTTGATTACTATATCTCATAGCCGCTAATCTTCTTTAATCTTGCTTATTTTGTCTAAATGTTACTTTATCCTAAGCTCCTACTCTATAACATGCAATACTTCTATTTAAAGATTGATCAAGTGACTATGTACAAAGTTCAATCATCGATAGCAATTTTGAAATATATTTAGAAGTTGTTTTTACATACTTACGTCTTATGTAGTCTAAGTTCTTCATTTCAATTTGAATGTTTTGTATCATAATTCTTGATTTGCAATTATTTAGTTTTGGCAATAATTCAATAATATCATTTTTCTTGACTTGCTTCTAATGATTAAGACTCTTTGAGAATCGTTTAAAATTATATAAATCTTATACTTTAGTAAAACCTAATTTCATTTTTCAATTTTTCAAAAAAGCAAAAAATACATAAAGTAGAACAAGACCATAAATGACTTTCACCATCGAGTTTGGGAGCTAATAACAATTGTGGTACCTTTACAAACTAACATTATGTTCATCACCACCATCAAAGGCATAGGCATTACCATAATCATCATCATTATCACAATGATGAAATGCTCTATGGCAAAAATCATCAATTACACATCAAGCTTGACCAAATACGACAAGAGCTACATTGATAGCATGACCACCATCATTACAATGATTAACAATGACATAACTACAACAACTATTGTAATGATTACAACAACTATAATTATCAAGAGCATAATGATAAGAAGAACTTGCACCCTTTTACTTTAGATATCATGAGAATGTTGATACCTCAAAACTTCATGACCACAACTCTAGATTCATAAGATAGAGCATTAGATCTTCTAGAGCATGCAGAAGCTTTTTGTGTAGCAATTTTACTATCAAGGGCCTCAAATGCCATCATGTACCAAGCATTTTCCACTAGATTGAAGAATGTGAGCTTTTGTTAGTTTATAAGCCCAAGGTCAAACATGATTAGGTGATTCCAGAATCCAATCAGCTAGCCCATTTTGTAACCTCTTGAAAGCATAAGAAGACTAATGCATCCTTAATGACCATAAAGCAAGGCAAGAACGAGCCATTGAAGGGATACCTTAGCCGTTTCAACCAAGTGGCCCTTAAGATAAAAGATTTCAAGAAGTAGGGGAAGTACATTTGATCTTGATAGGATTGCAATCTGGGGACTTCTTTATGTCACTAGCAAAGAAATTGGTAAACAATCTTATTAGGCTCTTACCTAGTTAACCAAATTCATACATGTTGAGGAAATTGAACATGCAAAAAGACAAGTAAAATAGGTAGGGGAGAAGCAAAACTTTGTCGACAAGAACAATTAGAAGGATAATTTTTCTCAAGGCAATGATTTACTCATTACACACTACTAAATGTGTCATTAAAAACAATCATCGTTAATGCCAATACAGGGGAGTTTATGAAGTTACTACCACAAAAGAGCCAAAGGCCACTACCATCAAGGATAAACAAATACTGCCTACTCTGTAAACATTGGTCCCACAATACGGACGATTGTGTAGACCTGAAAAATGAAATTAAAGCCTTACTAAGAATAATGTATCTGTAGCAATACAAAAGGACATGACTAGAATGATAAATGACAATCATACAAGCCCTGGAATGATTGTAAAAAGAAGGAATGATCCTAATCACAAACTCCAATCCCTAAAACAGAAAGCAAATCCAAAGAGCTATAAGGTAATCCAATTACAGTTGAAGATCTGGTAAAGACCATCATTAGAGGTTTTGTAGGGGAAGAAATGTCAACGAATGCAAGGAAAAGACATCTATGCTTAGTAATGGTCATAAGTGAAAACAAATTGAAGCAACAATTAGATCTTATGATATCTCTTTTTGAAGAAGATTATATCCTTAACTTCAATCGAGAGCATGATAATTCTATAGTAATTACAACAACTATTCACAAGTATGTAGTTAAAAGGATGCTGATTGACTAGGGTAGCTTTACAGCTATATTGTATAATCATAATGCAAAGGCCATGCACATTTCAACAAATAACCTCACACCCTTCCAAGGAAATCTAATTGGATTTTTAGGAAGGCAGGTTCCAGTTTTAGGTTCAATTAAGTTGAGGATGTGATAACACAATATTTGACATATATAATTGTCCTCATACTTAGTATTTTAAGGTCAAATGAGATGTTTCTAGCTGTGTTAGTGTGCATTTGTGAATTTGTGTCAATTGGCATCTTATTGTAATTTCTGCATAATAGGCCATAATTAAGCAGTTTCTGTAATTCTGGCATAAATTGAGCTATACTTGTCTAATTGATGTGATTTTTGTCTTGTAGGAAAGATAAGAGATAGCTATACAACTCTCATGAATGCTGAAAGAGCTAAATCCATCATTTGGATATCCGAATTTGGAGATGAAATTACTATCAGAATACTATCTCTCGGGCAGCCCACCTTCATGCACTCAAAAGATAATATCTTGAGCTAGGAAGGTCCAATTGAGGTGAAACTAAGTCCAAATGGAAGATAAGACATTTTTTCACAACTTTCATAGAGGCTCCCAAACTTGATTCTAGCAATTTAGGCTTGAAATATGCTCTACAATTCATAGGTAGAACTGCTATAGAAATGGGTTGATGCAGAAATGGATTTTATTGGCCCCATTTGACATGAGCTTGAGCCAATTTCCAACATCCTTTGCTCCAGCCCACCACTAGCCAGTTGGAGACCTAGAAGAGAGTCAAAAGAGATAAGAAGAGGTAGAAGATAGCCTGCAAGCAAACACACAGCACACCAAAGGACAGATAACAACAACCTAGCAGAAAAGCAAGTAAGCTACACTACCTTTTCTATCTTCTCCTTTTTCTTGGGTCAGTTTCTTTTGTAAAAAGGCTCCTGAGTAGAGTATTGTGACAGATTGTAGCCTTGAGTTTTCTAGTTTTTGTCTGGAATTTTTGTGCTTCTTCTCCATGGAAGCTTAAACTCTTGTAATCAGTCCAAAGAGGATGAAACTTAAAGGTTAATGATTGAGGTCCTGATTTTCTTGCTGCATTCAATTGGTTGGTTATTTTCTTCTCCCTTCCTCTCGTTTTTACTGTAATATCTAGATTGAGTGGCTTCATTTAGTTTAAATATTAATATGATTATTGCTTAATAATCACCATAGAAAAAGGATAGGAGAACTAAGCAATTAATCAAGCTTTTGATGAGTTGTTC
>JANHAO010022978.1:0-12028 GCA_026873985.1 Saraca asoca
CCATTTTCACAGTAACAAAGCAAACGTTAAAGAAAATGTTGATTCCTCAAGTAGTAATAGTACACTGGACATTTATAACTAGAACGCACTAATACAAATTTTGCAAAATTAACAGAAATACATAGCAAGGGAGAAAAATTACTAATTAGGGCACTTTTATGGAGATGACGATGATCAGCTTAGGGATTTCAACTAAGGCCCCTCGCTCGCTCCGACGCTAGCAACGACAGCGACAAAGCTCCAAGTGAGATGGCGGAGTGAGACAGAGAGAGACAGGGAGAGTAGAACGATACCGATTTCAGGGGAAGAAAGGGGAAAAGGACGACTAATAAGCATCTGCGAAGCCAAATGCACCGTTTGGTAAATCAAATATATAGTGACGGTTAATGTTTAACCGACGCTATTATTTTAAATAATTCAAACAATAGCGATAGTTAAAATAACCGCCGCTAAATTACAATATTTTTTGTAGTGACAATTGCTCTAAAATCTAATCAATATTATAAAAAAATTAGAAAAACTTAGGGCCTGTTTGAAAACTTGTTCTGTTTTTTTTGCTTTTAAAAACTGTTTTTGAAAATAGCTCAGAGTTGTTTTCAAAAACAGGATTTCAGAACAAACTTTTCAAAACTGTTTTTAAAAACAGTTTTACCAAATATGTTTTTTTGTTTTAAAAATAGTAGACTATTTTTAAAAATAGAAAACTATTTTTAAAAATAGTTACCAAACAGGCCCTTAGTTTGCATACAATATATGAGATTCATCATTACTTTGAATTAGAGGTTTATAATCGATATAATTATATTCTTTAATAATCACAAATATAATTATATATATAAGATAGAAAAAACTCAAATTACATAAAATATATGAGATTCATAATGTATATGATTATATTCTTTAATAATCATAAATGTAGTTAATAATCATAAATATAGTCATATATATTCTATTAGTAAAATTTTATTGTGTTTTCTCATCCCTTATTGGAATCAAATAGAAAAGAAGAAAGAGGAGGAGAATACATACCATTATTTTAGATTGTTGATTCTTTTTGACATGATTTTGATCCACTTGAAAATAGCCATCACTAAATTCATAAAGTCCAAGCTTTAATTTGAGTCATCTCTAGGATTTAAAGATGAAGAATTGAGAGAATAAATAAAATATAAGTAAGTGTGAAGATAGCGTCAAAAAATGTAATGGTCAAGGAATTTAAATATATGAAAAGCAAGATTGAATAATTAATAGGAATAAATAAGATGCAGAAATTGGACCGTGAGTTCCATCTCTAGATTCATTTAAATTGATAATTTCTAATCAAACATTAATTGCATATTGCTATAAAAATAAATGATTCAAGTAATTTTAGGAGATTATACAAATTAAATTGGAAAAATTACGTTCAAAATAAAAAAATAATTTGAGAAATTAAAGACTTGTAATAATTATAAACAAAATTGGAGAGTTTGTAATTTATGTTAGTAACAATATATACAAATTAAACTCATAAGTTATTTCATAGGAAAGCATCTTATGTCCAATTGTTTGATTCAAATTTCCAATTACAAAATATAAGATATAGAAAGTTCTTGGGCAAAATTAATAAATAATTGGACTTTAATTTTGATTTTATTCTATTTTTACTTTTTTATATTAATTGTAACAATTGAAATATTTGATATTACAATTCATATTAATAGCTAGAGATATTTTTTTTTCAATTAACATATGATTTATTATATTTTCAAATTTGATTTAGTATTGTATTTAATTGTATTGATTATATAATTGACTGGTTATATAATATATATAATTATGTGATTATATGATTAGGGAGGAAGACAATTTATTTAAATAAGGTATTTAATTATAACTAAACTCTAAAGAAAACATAAAACCAAAAATTGATTTCTAAAATTAATTATGGTAATTGATTGGATATTATATTCAAAATTAGGAAATCTGAATCTCCCAATTTTAGAATTCTGAATTTTGATTAAGTAATGTAATTAATTGTATTGATTATAATAAATTCGTACCTATTTCAATTTGCAAATTATTTGGTTCATATTTACATTAATTGTGACCTAATTATAATAGTGAATTGCATGTACGTGATATTTCAAATTCTTCGGTTGATTGTTTAGAAATTTAAATAATGATTTAGCATATATAATTTTTACTTTTAGAGTTTTGACAAAGATTTCTTAAAATTAGCTATATATATTTCAATTGAATCATACATTAATTTTACAATTTAGAAATTTAAAATTTAAGTCAATTTTGATTTAAATTAATATGAAATTGATTGTGATAATTGATCTCTTTAATATTATAATTAATTTTAATTATTAATTAATTATTTAGACTAAGGAAATACTCATTTTATAGTCTATCACATAGTATCTTTTCCTGTTACTTTTGGTTGAAAATTTTAGAAAGATTTACGTATTCCTTTCTAATAGTTTTATTTACTATTTTTAGAGACTCTAAGCTAGATTAATTGAATATTATATTCAAAATTATGATGTTCAAATCTCTCAATTTTAAAACTTTGAATTTTGATCAAGTATTGTAATTAATTGTATTGATTATAATAAATTAATACATATTTCAATTTGCATATTATTTGATTCATCTTTGAATTGTAACCTGATTATAATAGTGAATTGCATGTATGTGATCTTTCAAATTCTTCTGTTGATTATTAATAAATTTAAATAGTGTTTTAGAATATATAATTTTTTACTTTTAGAGTTTTGAAAGTGATTTTTTAAAATTAACTATATAAGTTTTAATTGAATCATGCATTAATTTTTTAATTCAAAAATTTAAAATTTGAATTAATTTTGATTTAAATTAACATGAAATTGATTATAATAATTAATCTATTTAATATTATAATTAATTTTAATCATTAATTAATTAATAAGATTAAGAAAATACTCAATTTATAATTTGTCACATGACATCTTTTGATATTATTTTTGGTTGAAGATGTTAAAGGGATCTATATGTTTCTTTATAATAGTTTTGATTTGTTGCTTTTAGAGTCTCTAAGTTAAATTGATTGAATATTATAATCAAAATTAGGAATTCTGAAGCTCCCACTTTTAAAATTTTGAATTTTGATTAATTATTTTAATTAATTGTATGGATTATAATAAATTAATACATATTCCAATTTACACATTATTTGATTCCTTTTCGCATCAATTGTGACTAGATTATAATGGTGAATTGCATATATGTGATCTTTTAAATTTTTATTCCCTTGATTATTTAGTAGTTTAGAGTAGATAAACTCTATTTTCAAAATTTTGACAGTAATTTTTTAAAATTGAATATATATATTTTAATTGAATTATAAATTAATTTTCTAATTGAGAAATTTAAAATTTGTGTTAATTCTGATTCAAATTAATGTAAAATTGATTATGATAATTGATCTCTCAAATATTATAATTAATTTTAATTATCAATTAATTAGATTAAGAAATAATCCGTTTATAGTCTGCCATATATTATCTTTTGATATTACTTTTAGTTAAAGATTTTATAAGGATTTACGTGTCTCTTTGTAGTAATTTTGTTTGTTATTTTTAGAGACTCTTTTGTTTATTACCTTTTTAATAATTAATATTAAAAATGATTTTTATAGACATTTAAATGAAATATCAAATATCAAATAAATTCATATATAATCAATTCTTTTAAAATAAATTAATAATTAATTATTCTCAAAACCAGTTCTCTTATCAATATCAAGCATCATGTCCATTCTATCACGTTTGAATTAAATTTTATGAAAACCACGTGAATTATATAAAAACTCTAAACTTTTAAATTTTATCATCCAGTGAATTAATTACATTCAATAACGTTTGTATCATCCAGTGAATTATTCTAACACGCATAAATTTCCTAATTGAACTTTTTCTCCAGACTCTCTTTCTAAAAACTGACCCTCAATTTACAAGATCCATAAATTACAAACACATAAAAAATAAAAATAAAAATAAAAATTTATTCTTACATTGGATAATAAAGTATGCAATTATTTCATTGAGAATATATATGCACGTATTACATTTTTTTTTTAATTTTATTATCCAGAAGTACCCTGATTTTATCACCATCCAGTTCGTGTTGCCGCTTCCTAGTCCATTTCGAACACCACTCAGTTCTCCGGCACTATAAATAACCCACAAAACCGCCAATTTCTGCAACTTCAAATTCATCTCTTCTTTGCGCTCTCTCTCTCTCTTTCTCATGGCGTCCGTTCGTTGTCACTCTCGAATCTCAAATCGTCCCTTTAACGATCGCCGTTTTGGCCCCCCAAACACCAACACCCAAAACCCTAACACCCAAAATCGGCTTCCCCAGCTTGCCATGTATTCCTTTAAAGTCCAAGTCTGCGTTTGGCATGGATTCAGCTCCGACCAGAGCCACTCCATACCAGTCCTAATTCCGTTGTCCCGCTCGTGTTTCGAATTATCGTGTCATTCTTTCTTCGGTGGTCACGGCCGAATTTTGCTGCAAAGAAAGCTTTCGCATCCCAACATTCCCCCTGAATACGTCAGTGATTTAGCATCGAACGCCATGGACTACGCTAGAAGAGTGCTCCAGATTCGACGTCGTCGTCGTTCCAATCGTTCTTCCGGGGAAATACCTTTGGCTTTGGATGTCTTCGTCCAAACTTGTTCCGATGACGACAGTGAGAACGATATGATGGAATGGATCATATGGGATTCAGAGGAAGAAGTTCGGATGATTCCTGCATCAACGGAAGCCGTTCAGGAGTTACTCGAAACAGTGAAGTTTGAGGGCAAAGATGAGATGAATAATTGTAGTATTTGTTTCGAAGAGTTTAATGAGGGCGAGGATGTGTCTGAAATGCCTTGCCGGCATGTTTATCATCAAGACTGTATTGTTCAATGGCTGGAAAAGAGTCACATGTGTCCCCTGTGTCGTCATCCTCTGCCAAAGAGTGATTAATTACTAATTATGAAATTATGATAAAGAGTGAACAATTGTTAATGTAATTCTATGAAATTATAATAGATATATGATGGTAAATTGTGATTGTCTTTTTGTGTTGTAATTAGTAAAATTATAAATAAATATAAAAAATATTGTTTAAAATTTAAAAAATTTGTGATTAGTGAATGCAATTCAAAATCATGGATAGAGGTATTTGTTTCAATTTATGAAGCTTTCTTAAATTACTGTTTTAGGTTTCTGAATAATTGTTTTTATTGCTCTATGAAGTCTAAGAGAAAAATCAGTTACTGACTTTATGTTATTTAGAGCGTAGAAAGAAGGCATAATGCGGGCATTTGAAGACAACTTGTAAATGTAAATCTCATGCCACTAATTTTACAGTTCCTACAATTAGAATTAGGAAACTCAGTCCTGCAATCTATTGTCTCTGTTGTAGCTAATAATTACAGCAAAAGCACAAAAGAAACAAATGTAATAAAAATCACAACGCGATTACAAAAATTAAAAAACTTATAGTTAAGGCAGCATCAATTGATCAGATTTTAAATCACTATTCAGAATATTTAAAATGTAATTCTATGACAAACAAATAAAATATAAGAAAAACCTAGTAATATGTTGTTGATGGTGGAATTTGATAAGGCTAAATCCTGTCAACTAGAAAAGTTCTTGAAATCTCAAATTGTAATTCGGTTGTGTAAGTGGGAGATAGATGCAAAAAGTGAAGGAAGAAGAGGAAGAACAAGGAAAACACCAAGAATATTTTAACGTGATTTGGTTAAAGTCAATTGTCGACCTCTACATCTATGGTAGTATATTTTTCAATATAATTTTACAGAATATCTGTATCTCTTATGTATTTCTAGTTTCTCTCTATATTGTTTAGAGAGTCCATTTTTTTTCTCTCTATATCTTCTAGAATCTCCTATCCTTTTACAAAGTTCGGCCCCCTATTTATAGTTGCAGGGGTGTTACAGTTGTAACTTAAAAAAGGAAAGAATAATAATAAATTAATCGCAAGTAGATTGCTGCAAGTTGTTATCTGCAAGTTGGCTATGCAAGTTGATTTCGTTCTTGAGTTTAATGAAAGTGAGCTTTCTGGAAGATAACTGAGGTGACTGTTTCATTTAGCAAGCTAGAGCTTATCTTTAGAGTTGAGAGCTACAAGCTAGAGTTTATCTTTAGAGTTGAGACCTGCAAGCTGGAGTTAGAGTTGAGACCGGCAAGCTAGAGTTAGAGTTGAGACCTGCGAGTTAGAGCTCATTTTTAGAGCTGAGACCTATGAGCTGGAGCTACAAGTGAGGTGACCAGCAACCTAAGTTCACCTTTTGGTGATCTGAAGACTTGATCCAATGACTTCAATCTTGGACCTTTCAATAGTTGGACTTACCCCTTAGGCTTTTGCCATCCCATTTGCATGGTTCCAAAAATATCCACAACATTAGTCCCCTAACTCTTAGTGCGATCTTCAGATTGAGAGCTATAATGTGCTGGCAAAAGCTAACAACTGCGTTCTACCATTTCATAATTTTCTAGCTTTTCCTAGCATGCTGAGCTAGATGTTCAGGAGGTTGCATATGATAATATGTAAGTATGAATGAATTCTAGCAAACCATGACTTCATCATTGTTGAGATGAGTGCCCAGGTAGGTCGCATGAGAGCCACGCCTTAGTTAGCATGAATTAAGTGCTCAGTAAGTTGCATCAATGTGCCTTCAGTTAGCTAACCATGACAATGTATATTTATCGAGTAAGGCAATGTATATTTGTCCACTACCCATGTCAATGTATATTAACCAAGCAAGGCAATGTATATTTATCGGATTAAGCAGAACAATGTATATTTGCCTGAGCAAGATAATGTATATTTGACGGGTAGATCATGACAATGTATATTTGCTCAAGCAAGATAATGTATATCTGTCAGGTATTCTTGATAAGTTGCACCATGACCTTGTTGGGCTGAATGTTCCTTCTAGATTAGGTAGGCGAGAGCTTGCTTTTGGTATAATATTCTATCGAGAAGGGATGTAGCTTCAGTCCTGGAAAAGAGAATGAAAACTAGTAGTAATAGAACATTTAATGCAAAGACAAGAAATTATATCTAGCTCATTCAAATTGGAACCACAATACTATTGCCGAAGCCAATATGGCGAAACCTTCGCATTGTTTCTTCTAAAGCAATGGATCAGTAACTAATCCAGTACTGGATGCCTGATGAAACGATGATGCGAATTGAGAAAATTTGAAAGGGATGACGCAGGCAACTGTAACAACTTTGATACAACTTTTTGTTTGTTTTGGTAGTGAGCTTGTGAAGGTCAAAGACATAAGCTTGAGGTCATTGGGGATTTGATGGTAGAGACTCTTTCTAGTCACCTTGGACTTCAGTCCCTCCAGGAGTCTTAGCCATTTCTTCCACTTCCTTGTCTATGTCTGAAGGCTAGTTTGTGTCATCATAGTTAAGAGCCACATGCAAACAATAGAGCATGGGACCACTTTTTGCAGGGATGTGTGCTGGGTTGATAACTTGATCCAAGTTCAATGGGATGCTGGGCCAATCATCTTTATTTTACCATCTCTGGTGCTTGTTAGCATAACTTTGGCTCTCGCAATAATAGTGAACTGTATGAGTTCACCCAATGCCTCCAAATAAAACTTTGGGCTTTCGATTTAAGAACAAACTAACGATTCATCTTAGCAAGTTACAAAGTTTAGTAATGTCACGTGTGAAGCTGGTGGACCATAACAGAAAGTTTGGCAACCAACACCATCAACGGGTAAAGTTCTATTCATCGTCAAGCTCAAATAATCTGTGCATGACCTTTGGAGCAAAGTTGGACTTTGTCACACTCCATCTCGGGACATCTTCCCACAGTGCCCCTTCGAAACATCAATGTAGGGATGGTCATTGATCAACTCCAACGTGAAAGCTTCTTTCAATACAAGCATGTCTAAAATGAGGTCTTCATTAGCCATTGTCTGGCCTTCCATAGGATGGTTGTTTCCTCAGGCTCCTATCAGCTGTTTCAATGATTTCAATGCCACAGGAACCACTTGAGCGATGTCCTCAGTGTTGGGGGGGTTGGATGATGGTCAGTGCTTTCATAGAATAGATGCCACCGAAGTCTCCACTATGTCTTTGTTGGTAGGAGAGCTGTCGATGTTGTTGATGAGGCCAAGCTTTTTGTAGAGGCTTGAGAGGCCATCGTTAGCTTTGTACCCTGTGTTCATTCCATGGTCATGGGTTGCTATCATCTTGGCACTGGCTTGCTGAGCGGTAGTAATGCAAGAAGTAGCCAAAGTTTTCCCCTTTTTTTTAGGGCACCAGGATGGGTCTGTAATTTGGTTGGACTTCATTCTTCCTTCATGGCAGAGGCAATAGCTTTAACTTCTAAGTTATAGATGTTGAATGCTCTGACAGCATATCTGTCTTTTTTTGCATCGCTGAGAAGCTCTTTTTTAGTGAAAGCTTGATTAGATGAGTTCAAGACTATATAGCATCTGCCAATGCTCCGGATATTACTAGGGAAAATAGTGTATGGAGTGCCTGGGTGTCTATTTTTAGGCCCTCAGTTCCCACATAGGAATGCTAGCAAATGCTTGTTCGACTATCTTGGCACATCTTTCACCAAGAACTCTTATTGCAAGATTTGAAGAGGTGAGGTTTTGTAGCCATCCGTTTGATTACTTTCACCAAAGTAGAACTAACTTTAAAGTTAACATTCAAACTCTCAGAGGCAGATTTTTTAGCGATAAGCCATTGCAGCTAGATGGAAAATTAACCAGAGCATAGTGTGGGGCCCTTATTCTAGCACCAAAATATTGATAGTAGAATTTGATAAGCCCAAATCCTGTCAATTAGAAAAGTTCTTGAAACCCCAAACTACAATCGAGTTGTGTAAATGGGAGATAGATGTAGAAAGCGATGGAAGAATAGAAAGAATAGGGAAAACACCAGGAATTTTTTAACGTGATTTGGCTAAAGTCGGTTGTTGACCCCTACATCCATGGTAGTATATTTTTCAATATATTTTTATAGAGTATCTGCAACTCTTTTATATTTCTTGTTTCTCTCTATATTGTTTAGAGAGTCCATTTTCTCTCTCTCTATAGCTTCTATAATCTCCTCTCCTTTTACAATAAGTCCAACCCCTATTAATAGCTATAGGGGTGTTATAGTTGTAATCCAAAAAAAGGAAAGAATAATAATAAATTAATTACAAGTAGATTGCTGCAAGTTGTTATCTGTAAGTTGGCCATGCAAGTTGGTCCCGTTCTTGGGTTTAACTAAAGTGAGCTTTTTAGAAGATAGTTGAGGTGACCTATTTCATTTAGCAAGCTAGAGCTTATCTTTAGAGCTGAGAGTTGCGAGTTAGAGCTCATCTTTAGAGTTGAGACTTGTGAGTTAGAGCTAGAGTTGGAACCTGCGAGCTAGAGCTAGAGTTGAGACCTGCGAGTTGGAGCTGCAAGTGAGGTCACCAGCGACCTGAATTCACCTTTTGGCGAGCTGAAGACTTGATCTAGTGACTTTAATCTTGGACCTTTCACCAGTTGGATTTATCCGTTGGGCTTCTGCCAGCTCATTTGTATGATTTCAAAAATACCCACAATACATGTCGATATCATAATTACAAATTTGGATTCTTTAAGCTTGAAGATGATGCAACAAAATTGAAATAAAGTTCTAACAAATTTTATTTCGTACGTCCAAGAGTAGAGTTCCCTTGATGTGTGCTTTTTAATATGAATTCTGGGTTAAAAAAAAAAGTTTATTTGTATTGAAACAATGAGTCACAAAAATATAAATTTTAAAATATAAGACTGTGTCTTTATTTATTTGAAGTAAAAAGAAATTAACAAATAAAAGATTGAAAATATATTCATCTGCACTCTTTTGTGGTGAGTAAGTGTAGAGGGTCATTCCATTCACTGATATTTAATTAATATGCTCTTAGGTTTTGTGAGATCGGTGCATGATTTTTCTCTGTCCTCTCTCTTGCTATATGTATGTCTGTGTTACCGAAATCTTGTTGCAACGATAAATAAACCTTAACTCATATTTAAAATTAGATAGGAAAATATTATGAAAGTGGAGATGAAAAATAAAATAGGAGAATTCTACGCACATGTTATGATTAACTCCTGCCCCGAGCTTCGCATGTCAAAGGCATTGAATGAGGATTAAAAGTGCTTTTAATTTCGAAGTCAGCGATGACATACAATCTAGCAGAGCTCTGCAAATATACAAAATTTTGCTCACAATTGACCATTTTGGATGGTTTAAAACGATTAAATTTATTTGATGATTTAAAACGGATTTTTGAAATGGTGAAAATTTGGATTAAAACATTTTATTTGGGTTAGAAAAACTTAAATTGTGCATAGTCAAAATCAAATAACACCTCAAAGTCCAATATATATCCCAAAATCCCAGCAATCTCATCTCCCAAAGATTTATTTTCCACTCATATTTGTCTTATAGTAGGAAAAATTATATCTAGCTTATTTATCTAATCCTCTCAAATCGAACGATTATAATGTTTTTTTTATCAAGTTTCAGTAATTTAGCAATTGGGCTTCTCAATTATTGCATTTCACTTCAAGAAATTTCATCTTCTTCCTTTGTCCTCAGTTCCTTAGCTCTCTTTATATGTCCAAACTATGTGTTTCTGAAAATAGGGTCATTGGAGGCCAACAACCACTACGTCTGTCGTCATATTGCCGTCCATTTGATTTAAAAAACTTGAACAAAATTTTAATTACATATAAATCCATGTCGAGACATAAAAAAAGAGAACGACAAGAAATATAATAGTCATCATAGTTTGAAGAATGAAGTTAAAGAAGAAACTGGAAGGATAGGTGGGAACTAAGGGATTAGATAAAGTGAAATGATATCAAATTGAGGTTTTTCTTAAAACAATTAGGATTAAATTGATTTAACTCATCTAAAACTGCTCACAATCGATAAAATAATTAGAATCACTACAAAAAAATATGTATTTAGCGGCTGTTTTTTTATTAACAACCTTCATGGTAGTTTCTGAAATTACTGCAGATTCATGCGTCAAGAATAATTAGTGGCGGTTATATCTGCACTTAGCAGCAGTTTTGTGAAACCGTTGGAAATGCTATATATAGTGGCGGTTTCATTTGATTTTAGTGACGGTTATATATAACGGCGATTTTCTTCAAATTTAGTAGTGGTTTTCCAAAAAAATTATTTTTTTGTTTGCTTTTTGCGACGGTTTCATTTGCATTTAGCGGAGGTTTTGCATTTTTTTAAAAAATTAGTTTTTGCGGTGGTTTCTTCTATATTTAGTGGCGGTTTTAGAGAAATTTTTTTAGAAAAATTATTTTTAGCGGTGGTTTTCTCTACATTTAACGGTGATTTTACAGAATTTTTTTTTAAAAATTGTTTTTGATGGTGGTTTTGCACTGTATTTAGCGGCGATTCTGTAGAAATTTTTTTAAAAAAATTATTTTTGGCGGTGATTTTCTCTGCATTTAGCGGTGGTTTTGACAAATTTTTTTTTTTTAAAATTATTTTTAGCAGCGATTTTGCCTTCCATTTAGCGACGATTTTGACAGAATTTTTTTTTAAAATAATTTTTAGTGACAATTTTCACTGTATTTAGTTGTAGTTTTCCAAAAAACTGCCGCTAAATGCAGTGTTTCCCAGTCCTAATTTTTTCTCCATATATTACCTTGCTACAAGAATAATTTGTAATAAATACATAATTTTAAACAAATGAAATTGAATATGAATTTTGTATTAATAATAAATATTCAATCATTTATTTGTCAAACGTTAGAATTCAATAACCCTATATATAATTTAACAATTGAAGGGTTTAAATTAAGGCTATATGTCACGACTATTATGGGAAGAGGGCCTTGCATCTATGACATATTCGCTTCCTGCATCTGGTAGCTGTAAAATAAAATTAAAATAAGTTATTATACTAACCTTAAAAATCATTCATATATAACTAATGTATGGAAAAGTCATATTAGT
>JANHAO010022979.1:0-12029 GCA_026873985.1 Saraca asoca
TAAGCTTTTGATGTGTTGTTTACTTAGCTGAATCCTGACTACTTAGGATGGATTCATTAATCATTCCAAGGCTTCTTGCTATGATATTCAATAATTGGATGAATATTTAGTGATCAAGGAAGCATTAATCTCAAGCTAGTTGATTCCTTTGGGCTGGTTGTTTTATTTGTTGTTGTTTTCGTTTCTACATGTTAGTGTAGCTGTTAGTGTAGTTTCTGCCAACCCCCCCTTATTTCCAACTCCTAATTTGATTGATATTATCCTCCAAATGATCCAAGGGTTCAACCTGGTGTTTCCTATACTATAAGTAGTTTAGGTAGCTGGGTTTTATAAATTTCTAATCTGATCAGCCTCAATAAGCCGCATCAGTTACCATCTCACTAAACTTGAGATATGATTGTCAAGATATTTGCCTTAAAAAAATATATATGGATTTCATAAGTTTACATACACAAGGTGTTCACTACTCTTTTCTTAGAATCTGACTGATTTACTTATATGATTTCTAACAATATTAAATCTCTCAATTTTTTAACTTTCACTATTGGTTGAACTCGATCAACTTCCAAATTAATCTCATATGCTTCAACCAACAAAGGTACTAGTGAAACAATAATTTGTTTCTTTCCAACAATGATGTTATATGATCATTTGCTCCCACTATCCAATCAATCCAAAAATAAGATGGCATGAACTAAATCAATAACTCTAGTGGTATAGATCAACAAATAAAACCTACCAACCTCAGGTACTAACTATAATATCCAATGAAGTAACCAACAATAGTCATCGGATCAAGCTTATTTGCTAAATGGATTATACAGCTTCACTTTAGCTTTGCAACATGGAAATGTCTTAGGCTAGACTTCTTGCCAAACAATAACTCATGTGGAATCTTAGGCACAAACTTGTTAAGGGTTGGTTCTGGATTAAGATTTCTTTGTAAATAGATTACACGATTTTAAAACAACCCTACAACCTCAAATGTAAAAAATGTCTTGGGCCAACCCTTAAACAAAATAGTAGCTTGCACAAAGTCTCCTACATAACTTGGCAAAGAGTCCGATTTAGGAGCAACAATTTGTGCATTGTAGCAATTTTAAACACCTCACCTATAAAAGGTATGACAGAGAGCAATTCAATCATACATTTCACAACATCTATCTTAGTGTGGTTCCTATTCATATTGCCTAGGTGTCCCGAGTACAACACATTTTCTAGGTTCACATTCTTAAAGATAAAACCAAAATTTCTTCTAGTTTTGTAAAACTAATCACAACATTCACCTCCTTGATTGCAACACTTTCATGGGTTTCACCCAAAATCCAGATTGAGGCTTTGATTGTCTTTTGGCATCCCAAAATCCAATCTCATCCTAGACAAGTGTCATCTAACTAAGTCTCAAGTAGTCATCTATGACGTTTTTCATCTATCATGTCAGCTGTGTCCATGCTAGTTCAAAACAACTAATGACCTAAGTATAGTCTTTAAACCAAGATAAATAAGCATGTCACCACAAGAAGCCCAATCACATTGCCTTGTGTTTCATGTTTTACACTTATTTCCCATCTATTTCATATCTCTTTATGCTTTATAGGATCTGTAAATCCTCACAAAAGAGAATCCTTACCCACAAAATATTTGTTCATCCTAAATAAACTCTAAGACTTATTCTCATGTTTGATACTTAATCCATATGATGAAACTATTGTATTGACAATCAATTCAACACAACTTTCATAAAAAGTCAATTATTATGGTAAAAGTCAACCCAAATTCGGTATTTTTGAGTCCACGATAATTTGGCTTAAGATCTAGGAAACCTGTCCCTCAACCTTTTCCACTTTTATACATGTTATAATTCACACTAATACTCTCTAGCTAATTCAATTACATGCCTATTATACAAGGTCCAATTTTTATGAAGAGTACTCTATCCAGTGATAAAATCGTTAT
Source organism: Saraca asoca (assembly GCA_026873985.1). Lineage (NCBI taxonomy): Eukaryota > Viridiplantae > Streptophyta > Magnoliopsida > Fabales > Fabaceae > Saraca > Saraca asoca. The sequence goes on from JANHAO010022979.1 coordinate 1,957, forward strand.
CAACTCATTCTCTTCCTAATACCAGGAGCATATTGGTGATTGTCAGATGTAAATTCTTTAATTTTATCCAATCCTTATAACTAGTCCCATCTAGCATCTTTATAAACTTAATTGCAAAGAAAAACAATTGAGAAAAACATTAATGCTTGTAAATTCTTTAATCATGCTTGTATTTCCTCAAAAATACCAGTATGCAATTCTTCACACCATTATATTATAAGATCCAATGTCAAAAGGCATTTAATACCTTATAATATAATACAAGGATTAAATATTATATTCTTAAAAGTTAATTCTGAAAGGATTTTAAGATCCTAAAAATATAACATTCAATCATGCACTCACATTATTGTCAACAAACTATATTAATAATATCATACTAAAGGATGTGTAACATTATTAATACAGCACTCTCTTTAAACCATACAAAATGGTTATAACTTAATCTTTTATATAACTGGTCCCAAAAAAAAAAGAATAAACAGTTATATAAAATTTAATGACATAATACAAATTAAAATAATTTTCACATTTACAACTGATATTATTCTAAAAAATTTAATCACTACCTTGTTAATTTGCACTCGGTGGCTAAATTTGTGAAAATTATACTATAAAATTTGAACGCCCATTTAACAGCACAAAATTATTTAAATAAATTGGGTAATAATTCAATAAAATAATTTTATTTCCAAAAAATTTCAAAAAAAAAATACAAAAAAATCACCCAACATGTAGCAAACACACAAGAAAATTTTTAAAGTAAAATAATTTTATTTTACCATCTAAAATTAGGGTAATAATTCAATAAAAAAATTATTTCTATTTTTCAAAAATATCTAGAAAATTAACAAAAAGTATCCTAATTATGCCAAACACATAGAAAAAATTTTAGGCCATAATAATATTATATAGTCATTCAAATAAATTTGACAATAAATAAATAAAATATTTTTATTTTCAAAAAAATATGAAAAAATTCTCAAAAAATGTGTTTGGGGATTGGAGCACAATGATGTAATTAGATTAGAATAAAATTGGGCAAAATATTATAAACATAACTTAATCGAGTCCAAATAACTAATAACTCATATCATCTTTCAAAATCAAAATATAAACACAATGAAGTGCTTAGTTTAGTGTTGCAACCCAATGCTCCTAGACTTGAGATTTAGGGTTGCTGGACAAATGAAACTGTTTTTTTTTTTTTTTTTCACCAAGGAAAACCCAAAACACAAATCCATTACTAATTCCAAATGCATTGATTTTTGAAAGCTATTTTACTCAAATATGATGCTGACAGAAATGTCAACCAAATCCTCACAAGTTTCTTAAAATTTGCATTCATTCCATTTTAATATATATAAACTCAAAGTTCTGTTGGAATCAATCCCTATTATCCTTATTGAGTGAAATTTGTATAAAGAAGAAAACCTGAATTTTGTTCAAAAAAACACCTGAATTTGAATTTGAATTTGAATTTGACCAAAAAAACATGGCATAGTACCGAAAACTAAAACATATATACATGCCAAGAAAACTAATATACATATATATATATATATTCAATTCAATCATACAAACATAAACATTAAAAAATTATATAATTGAATTCTCAAAAATAACATAAATTAAATTCACAAAATTATAAATTAAAATTGAATGAAGTTATAATATAATTTATAACTCATAACAATTCTGATATTTAAAATTATTCAATTTATATAATTAATAAATTATATTTCACCAATTACAATCACATGATTTATCGATTCTGATGCTAAACTAATAAAAATTTTATAGAAAACACTAAACTAATTGATCATGTAATTGAATATCATGAAATATAAAAAATTTAAATAAGTTTAGAATTACTGATCATCCTTCTCAATGCTCTTAATTTTCTGATTTTGATAGAATCCTATCTCTTGATGACTCTAATAGTTTATTAAGAAATTATTTATGACTACTATCTAATGAAAGAAAATATGACTTAGAATTATAAAACCTAAAACCTATCTAATATATAACTGTGATCTAATAAATTTAGATATCACTGACCTAATCTAATACCAAAAATATTAGCTTATGATATCATTAAATTTATTACATAATATCATATAAATTAATTATCCTTATTATCTTAAAAATTAAGAGAACAAATTTATAAATTAGGAAGTTGATAATATAAATAATTCCAACAACAAAGTAAACATAGATTGCCATGGGACTACACACATCTCGTTTATGTAACTCACAGGTCCATTAATTTATTTGTACCAGTAGTCCCAAAAATTCTAGCCAAGTTCATATGGAGATACTGTATGGAACTCCCTTGCCAGTAACTCCTGCTTCTGAAAACGGCTTCAAGAGCTGATACGGCACAATCCCAGCGCCGTTTCGGTTTTTCAACTCCCTATCGGCATTCCTTGCATCTACTATGCCTTCAAGCTCCTTCAACCTCCCACTAAACCGTTCGAAGGCGGCCTTGATGATCGGATCGTCCTCCCACGACGCTTCGATGGTTTGCCCTAGATATTCTTCATCCGGCGAGTGATTTGACAAGATGTCCAACACAGACATCACTGTCGTTGCTTGAATTTGTGATGGGAAGCATTTCAAAAGGGCTACTTCTGGCTTGTCCAGGAAAAATTCCCATTCTGGGTCTGAAGGGTCTTCCGTTGGCATGTTTGTTCTTGCTATTGTAGGCCTGTTGGGGAAGTAACCTGCACAAAAATATCATAACTATATTTAACTTTATGCACTTTAAGTAAATAGTAAAATACAACAAATTTCCTTGAATTGAATCATATCAGTTTATCTTTAAACTTTTTTTTAAAAGTGTGTGATTGATCCCTCAACTTCACAAATAATGCAACAAACCTTTATTGCATATAGAAGTTATTTTTGAAAGTGTGATTTATCATTGCTAAATGGCAATTTGCAGTTTTAAAAGTAAGGAAAAATCATATATTACGTTCAAGAAAATTTGTTGTATTTGACCCTTAAAAAAAATATACGCAAAACTAAGATATTGACTTAATATTTCACGAATTTACTGATATGATAAAAGCATATTTATTATTATATCTTTTTAGTTAGGGTTAGCTATAGTGAACTAAATTCATATGAAATTTTTTGTGGGTTTAAATTCTGAGAATGAGATTAGAGTGAGTAACAGTTTGTAACACAGCAAATTAATAGAGCAGAATTTTAACCTGCATAATCATATTGACCGAAGTTCACAGCTGCATGATGACCTGAAGTTATCCAAACTATGATGGTGACAATCTCAACGAGATCTTTTGGTGTTTTCAAAACAGGCCACCAAGGTTCGTCCTTTTTGTCAGCATGGCCAACGGTTCTGATCTCTTCCCACCATGCTTGAAGCTCCTCATCAGACTGAACCAGACTTGGCTGTGGATAATAGTGGTTCACATAGTCAGTGACCCATTGCTTGATATTGTCCCACAGAATGAGGCCATCATTTGCATAAGGGTAGTCTTCAATGGTTAGCCTTAAGCCATGGGGTGCAGTTTGGTCCTCCACAGCCAGTCCTCTATTGATGAGGTCAGCAGGTAGGGCTTGCAAGTTGAACTGCCAAAGCTTGTCATAAGCAACGGAGCTAAGTTCGATGGAGTATCTTTTGGGTGAGAAGCAGCTCTCTATTATTCCATTTGAATTTATAAGTGCTTCACGAGCAAGAGCGTTGATCTCCATTGTGTACCTGAAGTGCGGGTGCAGTAGCCTATAGATTGGATGCATTGCGCTAAGCTGCCTGTTTGTTGCGATGATATAGGGTTCTGTGCAACAATGAGTTCGTAGCCTAAAACATAGTATACGTTTACCATGTTAGTTAATTAACTGAGAAAATTTTGTAGGTCCTGTCCTGTTAAGATAAGATGGATTATTAATCACTAGCTATAAACATAACTTAAATAGAGTTATGATCATTTCTTGAAAAATATTATTATTTTGACGCAATTACATACTCTGATCTTGTTTTATTAAATATTATTGTAGACACAAATAATTTTCTATCTAGTTGTTATCCAGGAATTTATATAAATAAATATTATAATTGTTGATATATAATCTATTTCGATGGACAAAAACTCTAAATTTTTTGTGCAAGTGTCTATAATTTCAAATTAACAAGCATTACTAATTGAATGAAATTAATGTTATTTAGAGTTTAGATAATTACCAGTGACTAACGAGTTGGTGAATACCGGAATCGTGGGCAAGGACATGAGCTTTGGCTAGCCTCCAAAGCCAGACACCGGTTGAGTGCCAAGTGGGTCTAAAGACGTGCTTCCACTGTGGCTTTCCATCAATGGGTGGCCGAGTTAGCTCAATTGCAAGTGGCCTCAGTGTGCCGTCTGGGGTTAGGAAGAATAGTGTCCTTGATCCATACAGAGTTGTGCCTTCAAGTTTTCTAATTTTCTCTACATATGGTAGTAACAGATCATGGTAGTCTAGGATGAACAACTTCTTCTGTTTTATGGCCTGCAAAATTCGTTCACATTACACACTTTTATCCATAAGAACACTATTTAGTATAAATGAAAGCCTTAAATTTCAAAATCACACTTGAATATGTCATTGCAGTACTAGGATACCTCCTCAACAGTGCAAAAACCTCGGATTTCTTGCTCGATCATCTCTTTGGTGATTGCTGATTCTGGTGGACCATAAGTCTTGGGGTCAAGTGCACTTTTCAATGGCCATTCCTACATCATTCATAAAAAAATTCGTTCTAGTTTTTGCCATTCCACTTATTTAATTAGTGTATTCTATTTTTTATGAATGGTGAATTACATTGTTCTCAAATAATGTTCAAGCAAAATGCTTACTTGCAATGTTATTATAATTCACAACTTCTTTAACAACCATTCGTAGACATGTACACAAATTTATGCGTTCTACATTAAATTCATATAATGTGCATTTGTATAGTTATAAAATTAGTTGTGAATGCTGATATATATTCGCAATATCCTCACTCCAAGTGTGAGGCTTAAAAGCACATACCTTGACCAATTCTAAGCAACATGGGTTGAGACCTGCAAGAGTCTGCCGTGCAAATTCCTCATCCCTAAACCAAAAGAACCTGTCCTCTGCAGTATTAAAATCAGTTAGAGTCAATGATAATTAACTTTATCTTATGAATCGAATTAGAGAAGATTTGAACTCACTGTCCATTGTGGAGGGAGTCTCAAAGCAAAGAATGTTGTTCTCGGTGTCTTTGATGGCTTTAATTATCCTTGGCAAAATGGAGCTGATACCTACGTTTTTAAGAGGAGGCAAGTTAACTCCTTCGTTGAAAAGGTCGTCAATGGAGGAAAAAAATGGAAATCCAAGATCCGTGTCAATCATTGATATCTGTAACGCAGGCACCACTGCATGCAACACCGAGTACACTGCCTTCGACGAAAATGTTAGCTGCTTTACTTCTGAGAAGCTTTCGTCCCTTGGTACATACACGGTGTTACTTCTTGTTTCAGACTCTGGATCTGTACTTCACACAATTATCCACATTTTAGGAACCCCCTAGTTGATCAATATATACAAATTATGATCACACATTCACATTTGATAAGATTAGATACCAATTCCCAAATTGTTGCTCGTGTTAATCGTAATTTTATTCCATGTAATTTGGGCACGAGGGAATATTCATCTACAAGGTCTTGATACACTCGTAAGAGAGCCTGTAGTCTTTACTCCTACATTTATCTATCATTTTCATTCTAACATCTTTAGATAAACAAATTGAATTTTAGTATTATATTATATTCTTTGATGGAATGTGTGATATTCCTATGTTTAATTTGTAAATATATATTTTGAATATGAATTTAATACTATTTCTAACAAGGTAAAGGGTCCTACGATAAAAGTTAATTTTAAATATGAAAATATGTGTACAATAAACATAGTGATGAATACAAATGTTTCGCTAACTGGCACTTGCAAGCCTGTGATAAGTAAAATCAGATGAACAGTGAAAGGATAGAGTGAAAACACATGACAGGTAGGCCTGTATATAAAGTATTGTGTTTCTGTCTGTCTGTTCTTCCTTTTGGAAAAAGGAAAAAAAATAAGTACGTGGACAACCCGTGAGCATGCAATTAACAAAGAGAAACAAACAAAAAGAGTTATTCTGTTTAATTCACTGAAAACAGTTTATGAGAACAGTATCAGCAAAACCTCTGAAATGGTTTGATGCCTAAAGCTTGGAGAGATATAAGTCTAAGAGGTTAAAAGTCAGGGTTTAAGAGGATTACCTGTTTTACAAGGAGGGCGTCCAGTTCTGCAACGCCTTGGGTATGGATGTTCTTTGCCACCAAGAACAGGCCTCTTGCGATCGGTACTGCTGTCAGGATCTCCAAGGTCATTGTACACATCATAATCATATACTCTTTCAGAGGTCTTGCGTTCACCTTGCCCATTTCCCCGCAATATTGCCAGTTCTTCTTCTCTAAACCTCTTCAACGCTTCTGGTGTTTGTGATGGCAAGTATGACTGTTCATCCAACATATAAGCAAATGAATATCTAATATGAATAAATTAGTAAATAATAAGGAGATTGAGAGAAAGAGGAAGACCTTGGTGTTGAAAAAAACTCTTTTGACAGGGTTGTCATACTTGGCATGAAGCCATGAGTTGCAGGAAAAGCGAAGGGGACCAGTAATGAAGCCATCAAGGACCACTTCCTTGAGGAACATCTCCTTGTGGTGTTCATTCTCAACCAAGATGGCTCCTATCTGTCCAAAACCATTTGGCACTTCAAATTGTGTCTCATACTTCACCTCATCTTCTTCTTGCTTCGTCTTGTGCACATAACCTTTGATAGTCTCCTTCTCCAATCCCGTCTCTATTTTTTTTTTTTTTTTACCAAAACCATAATTAATTAATCGTTAGAAACTCACATCAACCGAAGAAAATAACTCCATTAAAACTACATTTGTTTTCTTGTATGACATTTTCAATAGAAAATTTTCATTTGCTTAAATTAAGTAAAAGACTTACATGTTAATTGTGCAGCTTATGATTAAGAAAATAATATATTTTGAAAAAAAATAATTTATTCTTTAAAATGTAAGATATTATTTTTCATCACAATTCTCATATTTAATATTAAATAAATAAAATATTATACATTATTTTAATATTTTATGACTATAAATATAAACAAACAATATTATTCCTTTAAAAAATATTTTTCAGTCATTACAAAGGATAAATAACTACCAGTCACTTTCAAAACCCACATATTTTATTTCAAAGAAAGGAAGATAGTTTTCATGGCAGAGACAACTAAGAACTTGTCATCTCGTTAAGTATATTTTTTGAATTTAGATACCCACTTATTTTCTTTTGATATTTTTATCTCATGATTAAAAATATAAATATAAAATTTTTATATGAATTGAAATATAGAATTCTCTTATTATATATAATGAAAACTAAAAAATACTTGTATTTACTAGAAAATGATCAAAAGTAAGAGGGGGGGGGACCCAGATCCCTTCTTTTCGGTTTCTGCATTGTATACAAATCACTTGTCCAGTTGTCCCATTTTGATGGCGATGGGGAGCCAAGCAGAGATATTTTCCCAGACAAACAGAGCAGAATATCGTTGTGGGCTTTGGGCCATTAAAACTGGTATAGTACGATATGAATTTTCACATATTAAAAAAAAATGATCCCTAAAGATGTTTAATGTTAATTGCTTCTTTTATTAGATTGTGCGAAACAATTATATTATTAAGATCTTTCACTTTCAATCCTACCAACCCTTATTAAAAAAAGGGTATTCTGCAACCCACACTTTCTAATTCCAACGGAAAGGAAGGTGTGGTATTTGTACATATATTTTTAAACATGGAAATAAACTATTGCCTCCAAAATTCAAATATTCCACCTTTTCTTAAAACAGAACTTTTTAGTCTGTAAAAGTAGAACATGCCATGTGAATTTAATTACATTTTTAGATTCACCCTCCAAGGCTCCAACCATTGAGGACTTATTTATATAATTAATAATTGATTGTAAATATAGTTGATTATATAAAATACATTATATATTGGATAATATCTTTTAATAATTAATTATATATAATTTATTTTTGAATAAATAACATATAAAAAATTACTTTGTAATATCAAATTATTAAAAAGTATAATGAAGAAAGCAAGAGAAAAGTAGCCTTTAATGTTATTGTTGAAATAAGAGTAATGAAAATAAAAGAGGAAAAAAAATAAAATTAATAAAAAAAAATTTTAGTATTTTTCTTTATATGATATCAAATAAAATAAGAATTATTTTAAATAATTTTATTTTAATTAAAATTATTATTTATAATTAATTATATAAAATTACAATCAAATATTTCTAAAAATATTATTACTCCTCTTATAATTGATCATTGAGCTTTAACAAGCGCCAAGCCATATGAACTTCATTTTTGTACCCTTGTCTTCCGTACATTAAAAACATCATGACAATGAGTTAATATCTTTTTGCTTTGATAAATTCCGCTACAGCACAATTATAATTAAGATTGAAATATAATTAAAAAAATTATCTAAAAATAATTATATATTTTTATATTTTTTAATTATCAATATAAAATTTGATGGTTATTATTTATTTCTTTTAAATAAAAAATAAATTAAAAATAAAATAATTAGAAAAAGACAGTAAAACTTAAACTACTTTAATATTAAGTTTATTGAAGAAATTTTTTAAAATTTTTCATTAAAAGTTATAAGTTTTGTATAAAATCCTACAATTTTTTAAAATATATAATTTTGTTCTTAGAAGTTCAAAAGTTTGTCTTGTTGCAACTATAACCAATGAAATTGTAATTTTTTTATAAAAAATAGTAAAATTTATATAAAAAAATTATGAAACACTTGCAACTTTTTCATCTTCTTTATAAAAAAAGGTTAAGATTTATATAAAAGGTTGCCGATTTTTACGGCAAAGTCTGCAAGTTTTCCCGAGTTCATATAGAAGCAAAACCTTAATTATATTCATCTCCAGTGCTTTCTCTGAGGAACTGCGTCTGTAAATGCATTTATGAAATAAGTCTAAACCAGAAGCTCATAGTTTTTCCACTCAATTAACAAATCTGATACATAGGTAAATGAAGAAATGAATCTGATACACATAAATTCATGTTATATATACGTGTTTGAGCTGTAAATCGCAGAATAGTGTGTGTTTTTTCCTCCTTAAAAGCAATAATACTTACTGGGATCAAGCTCGGCGCTAGCAAGCTCCAAGAGAAGAGTCTGACCCAATAAATCCCTGATATCATCAAGCCCTTTTGTCAGATTCAGGCTCGAGAGGAACCCTCCAACGGTTACCTTAACAGTGACCGTCGCTTTAACCTGAACTGTTTTCGTGTCCTCTCCAGCACTCACAGCCACAGCTTTGATGTCGCTTCTGGCACTGTAATTAGTACTATTGCACCTAAAATTATAATTAACCCTTTTCTGCTTCTGGTTCAACGGTGGTATCGACCGTACCAGAAACGAAGTTCCATGGAGATTAGCCCATGGCTTCTGGAGTAGAGAATAGGTTGGGTTTGAATTTAACTGGTTCACTGTCGGCAGTCTCAACATCTTTTTTAGTTTGTGCCAGTCTGAGCTCTCTCTCTCCTCTTATAGTAGCAGCTAGATTTGCATCATTTTCCTTTTGCCCATTTTGTTTTTTTTCTTTTTTAATTTTACTCACGTTTGAAAATGAGGTCCGTGTACCGAATCAGCAATGTATGGTTATAGCTGTGGCTCACTTTGTACCGGCCCGCCTCATCCCGCTACTAAACAGGACGGGACGAATTGGTCCGTTAGTCGGACAAAATGGAAAAATCTCAACTTAACTCAACTCATTTATATGATGAGATGGGTAGGAATGACAATTTTACCCACGTACCCGTTTATCCGTGGATATCCGCTCGTGATGGGCGGGTATAGGTATGAAAAAAATTATTCGCGGGCGGGTACGGGTATGATTTTCATACCCGTAACGGGTACGGGTATGGGTACGGGTATAAGAAA
>JANHAO010022980.1:0-12033 GCA_026873985.1 Saraca asoca
ATAAATCATGTTTTCATAATTAAAATACAGATTTAATATTTAAGTTAATTATGAGTATTTTGTATAAATAGCCCAATTATATGATTTATTTTGTTTAATGGGCTGCACCTGTGTTAAGTGGACTGTGTTTACTGGGCCATTGTATTGGGTTAACTGTTAATGAGTAGGTTAATCCAATAACCCATTAGGATTGCACATGGAGAGTCCCTGGTCTCTGCTATAATATGCGTGTTACTACCCCATTGAGTGATATGACGACTATTATTGTTTCTTATTATATTATAGCCATGAGAGTAATTTACCTCCATACAAAACTGATGGTTCCAGGATCAAAGCAAAGATTCATCATATTTACCAGATAATTCTAAATCTTAAACTATTGTTGCATGCTATAGGTTCGTCAATAAATCTGGTGTTTAATGTGTTGTAGAATTTCTTCTTGAAATTACGAAATTCTTTCAAAATATGCACAAAAACTGTTCGGGGAATTTCCATCTAAGGCTTACTATCTTTAAGGATTATTTCTACTTTCAACATGTAGAGTTTTGATGCGGTAAGATGCAATAATACCTTAAGAATCAACAGGTCTTTTAAATTGTGTGTATTCACAATTCAGGAATAGGTACCACAGAAATCTGCATGATTCATCAAAATCAAAGTGTTTGAGAGAGAAAAATGTTTGAGAGCAAAATTGTTTTGAGAGTAGAAGAAAAAGAGAGTTACTTTGATGTGCAAAATGTTTCAATTAAGATATGTATTTATAGTTAAAGAAAACTTTAAAAATATCATAAGAATGAAAAAAATAATTATATCTATAACAATTAGATAAAGATTTAATAACAATTAAATCCATAACCACCAAATAATTAATTATAAATATAAATACTGAAAGATTTAAGATATATATCAAATTAATATTAAAAGAAAATAACAATAAGTAAAATCTTTTGAAATATCTTTAAAAATATTTTACAACAAAAACTATTCACGTTCTGTTTTCTCCAAAAGAACAAAATAAGTAACCTATGCATATACAATTGTACCCTTTAACATATTTCACTTGATGTGAATGTATTGGAACCACGTATATCAGTAGATATCACACTAGTTAGATATCACTCTAAAAAGACAATATATCAAGTTTTCAGCCAACTGAAATGCCTTCCATGTACATTGTTCCCATTGGTTTTACTTCATAATACTTATTTTTAGATTTAGACTCTTATATAAGTAGAGTTATATGTTCATCAAATCATTCTTCTCGGATGTATGGATTTACTAAAGTCCTAATAAAGCAAAATTAGAATGTAACAAGAAAAACACCAAATAAAAGTTACTGAATAAGTGGGATGTTTAATTGTCCTGCCAAAAGTTTAAAAACAATTCTTCAAATGTAAGAACATTATACTTCTATAGTCAATTAATAAATAACTTGCCAAAAAAGAAATCAAATAGCATTCATTTCAATTGATAAGATTCCCAAAAATATAATTGATGCAAAAAAGTTAAATAACTCCTTATATTTTCACTTTTTTTTTAAACTGGCTACCTATAGTATAAACATTTAGAATTTGATATTTGTAATTTTTTTTAATTTCTAATTGAATACTTACTATTAAAACTTTAAATCCAACTGAGAAAAAAAAATGGTGATGTGGATTTCAATTTAGAAATTTAGATGCCATGTTTGCAAATTAAATAGTAATTGGATAAAAAATTAATGAATATCTAACTAGAAACCCAAAAAAAAAATTATAGTTATTCAATTCCAAAATTTTAAATTATCAAAGAAGTGAAAATACGAAAAGTTAGAGATTGATTTAACCTAACCTTTGTGTAACAATTAATTCCTTCATGTACTAAAATTTTAATAAACAATCGAGGATAAGATCAAATTAGAAACATGAATTATTATTAGAGAAAAAATATTTTGACCTATTGTAAGTTTTAATGAAATTATGTATACATTCTTTCTAATTTAAAAACTTATTCAGAGCTCACTTGAAATATAAAAAAAATTTACACTTAAAAATGAAATTTCAATTTTTCATTGAAAAATTATGAGAAAAGATGAGTATACTATTCAAATTTAACAATATAAAATATTTTAAATATTTTCTGATCAAAGGCATACTTTGATTATGTTGAAATGATTAAAATATAACTAACAAAAAGTCAAAATTTAATATAAGTGTAATATTTTTTTAATTATTTGAACTCAATTAAAGTATATATTTGTTATAAGCATTTTTCGGTCCATTTAGAATGGACCAGTTAAGGCCCAATAAGAAACAAGCCCAATCGAAAAGGAGGCCTAGGACGCGTAACAACTGAGGTCGCTAAATGGGATACTAGTTTGCTACCCACGAGCTAAGTTCGGTAAACAAGATCAATACTCAGGACCAACTCGCTAAGCAGAGCATGACGTACAGACCATCTTTCGCCAAGTCCGTTCCAGACAGGTCAGCTGTAAGATCGACTTCATTGGACAATAGATCACTTAGTACAAATTGAGGTCACTGGGATAGCGAGCTAGGCATTAATACAGAAGCCTAGTCATCATTTAAGTGTGCCTGTCCCCAACCAACAAGTCAACCTCTAAAACTGACACATTAGCTCTCAACAGTCTGACAATGATTTGCCTGGCATTTATTATTAGATGCTAAACATTTATTAACTTATGTGGCAAAGATAATCATTTTGATTGTAGAATAAATTACACTTGTAGCCCTCCCATCTTCTATAAATAGGGGATGAGACCTCTGTATAATAAGTACTAAAAAATACTATAACCAAACACTCTGCCAGAATAACCATTAAGCTTTGCATTTCCATTGAGTTGAACAAAAAACCATCACATAAAAGCTAATAAAAATCTCCGTGGCCAAACCACGTAAAAGCTTATGATGTTTGTTACTCTTCCTTCCTTCTTCTTCTTTTTCCTTTTTCTTTAGTTTACTTCTTTAACTTGCAACTTGGGGTGATTTTGAACTGATATCTATTGATTAAATTACCGCTTACCTTAGGAGATCTGGATCACCAACCAATAGTTATGACAGATTTCTTGATTATAGACTGCCCCTCAGCCTACAATGTTATACTGGGCTGACCCACTATGAATGACCTGGACATAGTTGTGTCCACCAGGATGCTTACTGTTAAATTCCTAACCCCAAGTGGGTTTAGATGTGTGTGGGGAGAACAACAAATTGCTCGGCACTGCTATGAGGATGCGATCAAGCTCAGGGGTACAAGCTAAGAAAGTACACATAGTATCCAAAGGAGAACCCCAAATAATAAGCGCTAAAAGGGTTAGCTATGACCTTAATCCTCATGAGGTAGACATTGAATGAGCCATAAGTCTAGTTGAAGAGCTTGAAGAGATAAGGGTCAATGAAGAGGATGAAGAAAGATGCCTTAAGGTGGGGGAATGTTTGCCTCTTGACATAAAAGCGCAGCTTGGTAGATTTCTTAAGGCCAATTTGGATATCTTTGCCTAGAACCATGAAGATATGGTAGGCATCGACCCTGAGGTTATGTTGCATAGACTTAACATCGACTCCTGATACAAACCAGTTTGTCAAAAGAGAAGGCCAATGATAGTTGAGCATTATGCCGCATTGAAGGAGGAGGTGGACAACTATTAATGAACAAATTCATTTGAGAAGCCCACTACCCTAACTGGGTCGCTAATCCTGTCCTCGTGAAAAAGAAAAATGGGAAATGGAGGGTGTGTATAGACTTCACTAACATGAACAAGGCCTGCCCCAAAAAATAGCTTTCCCCAACCGAGGATCGACCAACTTGTGGATGTGACAGTGGGTCATGAACTCTTCAGTTTCATGGATGCTTATTCAGGGTATAATCAAATCCCAAGGGCTAAAGAAGATGAAGAACACACATCATTCATCACTAATCACGGGTTATAGTGTTACAAATAATGCCTTTCAGGCTTAAGAACATAGGAGTGACTTACTAGTGACTAGTGAATATGATGTTCCACAACCAAATAGGCAAAACAATGGAGATATATGTGGATGACATGTTGGTGAAGTCTGCACAGCTAGTCAACCATGTTCATCATCTAGATGAAATGTTTCGGGTCTTGATGAGTTATCAGATGAAATTAAACCCATTTAAGTGTGCGTTTGGGGTCACCTTGGAAAAATTCCTTGGCTTTATAGTGAACAACAGGGGGATTGAAGCTAATCCAAAAAAGATTAAGGCTCTCCTTACCATGCAATCTCCTGCTAGAGCCAAAGATGTATAAAGCCTGAGTGGCCAAGTTACGGTGCTCAGCAAATTCATTTAAAGGTAACAAAAAAGCGCATCCCCTTCTTCAACATCCTGAAGAGGGCGAAAAGGTTTGAATGGATACAAGAATGTGAAGTCACTTTTCAAGAGCTTAAACAGTATCTCAGGCGAGCTCCACTATTGTCAAAGCCAAAAGAGGGCGAGAAACTGATTGTGTACTTCAGAGTGTCCCAACACGCCCTCAGCGCAGCCCTGATGCGAGAAGAGGAAGGAGCTCAACTTTGCGTATATTATGTGAGTAAGCGACTGCTAGACGCTGAAACAAGATACACGCTAGTGGAGAAGCTTGCCTATTGCCTGGTTATTGCATCAAGAAAGTTGCGATCTTACTTCCAAGCCCACAGTATAAACGTTCTTACCCGATTCTTGCTTAGATAGGTCTTGCAAAAAATAGACGCTTTAGGTTGGTTGCTCAAATGGGCTATTGAGCTTGCCCAGTTTGACATTGAATACAAACCCAAGCCGGTAATTAAGGGACAAGCTCTAGTTAACTTCACGGGGCCTGTGCAAGAAGAAGTAGAAACTTTAGAAGCCCCATGGTAGGACTTGTTTGTGGACGGGTCGTCAAACAATCAAAAGGCTAGGGTAGGAGCGCTCCTCATTAGCCTAGAAGGACATAAGATCCTCTGTGCTTTAAGATTTGATTTTCAGGCTACCAATAATGAAGCTAAGTACGAGGCATTATTAGCTGGACTGTGGTTAGCCAAGGAAGTGGGAGTTGAGAGGTTAAAGATCTTCAGTGATTTACAGCTTGTTGTCTACCATGTAAAGTGTGAATACCACACCCGGGGGTCGAAGATGACTCAGTATCTTTAGAAAGTCCAAGAAATATTAAGTTCCTTCCAACAATATGAGGTTAACTAGGTGCCGCGAGCTTAGAATAAGTATACAGATGCCTTAGCTCGCCTAGCAATGGCAGAGGATGTTGGCTTCTTGGGGGTGTTCCCAGTTGAGACTCTTTCATCCCCAAGCATTGAGTAGAATGACATCGTAATGGCAATTGCCAAACCGCCAGGATCTTAGATGAATCTAATCCTGGATTACTTGCAAGGAGGTAAATTATCGGAAGACAAACTCAAGACATGGTGATTGCAAGCAAGAGTTGCCACATACTGCATCTGTGATGACATGTTATTCAAAAGAGGGTTCACAACCCTACTTTTGAGGTGCATTGATGGTAGCGACTGTGATACCGTTATAGAGGAAATCCATGCAGGGGCTATTTTTGGCCCAAATAGCCCTTCAACAAGGGTTTTACTGGCTCACGATGAAGTAGGATGCCATCAACCTTGTCAAAAGATGCGATAAATGTCAAAGGTTCACAAAACTTTCACGAGCTCCACTAGCCTATTTGTGGCAGATGATCAGTCTGTGGCCCTTTGTGATCTAGGGGATAGACTTAATTGGACTGCTCCCAATGACCCATCGTAATTGCAAACATGCAGTAGTGGCCATGGATTATTTCACCAAGTAGGTGGAGGTAAAGGAGCTTGCTAAGATCTCATCCGTAAAGATCGAAAGATTCGTGTGGAATAATATCATCTACAGATTTGGAGTCCCTCAATAGATCGTGATTGACAATGAGACCCAATTTAACAGTAAGCAATTTAACCAGATCTGTAATGACTTAAACTTAACAAAAAGCTTCTCGGCCGTAGATCATCCGCAAGCCAATAGGCAGGTTAAAGCCATCAACAAAATAATTAAACGTATCTTGAAGGCGAAGTTAGAGGCCAAAAAAAGGGCATGGGTGGACAAGCTCTCGAAGGTGTTGTGGGCTTACAGAACCATGGTGTACAATGCCATAGGAGAAACCCCTTTCTCGATGGTGTACAAGTGTGAAGCGATAATCCCTATGGAACTTGAAGTAGCTTCTTAGCGAAAAGTTACTTTTAACCCTGAAGACAATAATCAACTGCTCACCACGAGTCTAGATCTTGCAGAAGAAATGAGAGAGAAAGCCCACTTTAGAATCATGACCTACCAACAGTGCATCGTGAGGTATTACAATCGAAGGGTGCAAACTCGGAGTTTTAAGCTTGGCAATCTCGTTCTGCATCTTGTCCTCCCAGGAGTGTGAAAAGCTAGTGAGGGGACCCTAGGCCTAACTGGGAAGGCCTATGCATTATCAAAAGGGTTATGGGTAACGAGGCTTATCACTTAGCAAATATGGAGGGAATAGAATTCCGTTGAGCTTGGAATGCTGAACATCTCCACCAATATTATTAATAAAACCCCCCATTACTTGTAAAAATTAATAAGTGCGAGCTTTCATTTAATTCTTTGCATTCTTGTATAAAATAAAATAAAAATTTACAATGAAGTCTTATGTGAAAAATTATTCATTATAAGGAACGCGTTGGGTGATTCGACATACTCCCATTTATCATCTTGCACGTTCAAGCACAAAAAATGGAAGAAAAGCAAGCAAAATCCATTTGATTTTTAATAAGTTCATACAAAGTTTGAAAGCTACATTGCAAAAGCCAAAAGAAAACAAAAGTCTAGGGCTTATAGCTTAAAGAGCCTGAGTATCATAAACGGGACCTTCCTGGGGGTGGGGGTCAGAAGGAGAAGCGGTGGAGGCATCCTTCAGTAGAGCACTAGCAGCTTCGGTGACCTAGGGGTCATCTTCCTCTCGAGTAGTACCTCCAGCAGAAGAAGCCTCAGTAGCAGAGTCCATTTCATTCATGGAAGAACTAGTCCGAGTAGCTATCCTCTTACAACATTCGATGGCTTTAACAGCTCATAGACCAAAGAAGGAGAAATCCAACTTTGGATGTTGCTCCTAGAAAGTATAGAAGAAGGTTGAACAAGTCTTCATCTCTGCTTGTTTTATTGATGAAGCGGACTCCGCCTTAATCTTGGCAGCTTCTTCCTTTGTGAGAATAGCTTCCTGCTTAGCTGCCTCCAGCTCCTTCGCAACAACTTTGGTTCGCTGCTCCGCTCTCTTAACTCACTGCTCGGTGTCTCTAGCCTACTACTTTGCTAAACCAGTGCATTGGTCCATAACTTCGGCCTTCTGTCTCGCCCAGTGAGCATGTTCGAGGGCTTTATCCAAGTCAATCTTTGCCTTGGCCAGGTCATTGGTGATCAAGCCAAGATTCACTATAGTAGCCTTGTGATCTGCTTCTGCATAGGAAAAGGCAACCTCAATGTTCTTGACTTTCTCCTTCAGATCCAACACCTCAGCAAAAGCAACGACCAACTTGTTTTCGAGGTCCTCCCTTGTTTTGGGCTTGGAGGCCTTCCTCTATTTTCATTGTCACCAACAAACCCTAAAAAGTCAGCCAAGTTAGATTGTGGAATAAGTGGAAGAACAAAAGTGGAAAGACCTTACTTACCACTAGGTTATGATGAGCCACATAGCTTAACATTCTCTCAAGGACAAACTCCTTGGCCTCTAACACTTCGATCTTGTTGTGGGACCCCAAGATTGTGTAGATATTATTAATGAGAATCTTAATGTATTCCCTTGTTTTGGAGTCTGGCTCAATTGGCGGCTCCGCAATAGCCTCTAACACTACTCGTTTCTTAGGAGCAACCTTTTTCTTCCTTTTCTCCGCCCTTCATCTTTTGAAAGAGGGCTTGGGAAGAGCAATACCCTTAGTCTCAATTGCCACCTCTGGCTGAAAAGCAACCTTAACTACCATCTCGAGTTGAGGAACAGGATTTGGCTCTTGTGAAGGTTCAGTCCCCAGAGCCAAAGGCTGGTCTTTAGCAGTGGGGGCTACAACCACATTAGGGTTTGAAGCGATTTTCTCATCATCAGAGGGTGGTGACCTCAGAATGAGTTCCAACATTTTGTTATAATTCGATAAGTTAGCTGGATGGACCGATATGACAAGACGAATGCCTATCTCTTTTGTAACTTCAATACTTTTGGATAGAGAAAGCTTGTGGAACCAAAGGAGATCGTCATCAAAGCGAAAATCATTTTCAAGATCCTCAGTGGAAACAAACTGATCCAAGACTCTAAGTTCTTCCACCCGTAAAACTGGTTTCTAGCCAGTCCCATTTGTAAAATAAGACAAGTTATGGTCAAGGATGAATGTAGATAAGACTAAGTTTGTGACCCTAAGCTCGCTTACCAAGAGTAACAACTAACCTAAAGTTTTTGAGATTGCACAGGAGGGACACGAGATATAGAACCATTGGGTCTTATAATGTCCGACATTAGCTTTCCCTTTAGCATCCCCCTATGGTAGAATCTTTTTGTGCATTGTCGGTCGAGCTATGAGATAGTAAAGCCCGTCTGATATGCTCACACACCTAAGGCTAAACAAATAGCACAAAGCCTCAGCTAATGATAGTGAAAGGCCATTGCTCGACTAAACCGGTGGTAGTGAAATAAGTTAGGTGAAGGAGTTTAGAGTAAGTTAGGCTGGACTGAGCCTTACTCTGCTAAAAAAATCAATAATAAAGGGATGGATTGGAAACCTAAAACCCACCAAGAGGTGTGAGAAACTAATAGCAATGAATCTCGGAGGTGGATAGGCCATATGATCGTCCAGAGATGGAGTCATGAGATGGCATCCTTAGGGATCTGATATGTTTGGATCGCTTTTTGCAGCTCATGAAAATGGACAGAGGAAGCATGCATATTGAATACATGATGATCTAATGGTCGTAGATCCACAGCGACCTCTTAAACCTCAATAGGATTTGAATGGGCAATAAAATCTATAGTGACCTCCCCACTCCTTGAGGTTGCTCCATTAGGGCGTTGCGTCAACCCCACATTTTAGGCTAAGGAGCCGGGTTCATCATCTTCATTCCTACTACAAGGATGGCAGCATCCATGACCTGTGCTTATCTACACAAAGAAAAAAAAGATTGGTCAGGTCACTACAACCGAACCTTACCAAAAACTAAGGCTAACAGCTTCCTATGTGATAGGCCATGAACACCTCGAGTCACCCATTTGTAACCTAGACTTCTACTGACGAGCAAGATTCAATGGTCGAATCATGAAGCCCATATGATAAATGCTAGACTCGAAATGGTAAATAGAAGACCTAGAGTCTGCTAATGGGACCAATCAAATGAACTAAACTAGAATAGAAAAGAAAAGAAGATGCACAAACAATTGGCCTCAACTAATATTCTCATTCCTCAAACAATAATAGACAAGTTCCATAGATTGTAGAGCAAAGAAACCCAGAAATGACAAAGTAAAGGAAGGCTTACCATGACTAATCATAATGGAAGATCTGGGATTGCGTGTGAAGATGCTTTTCTAGTGAGCGGAGCCTAGGTCACAGTTGAGAAAACAAAACGGCGTTAGAGATCACAAAAGACAAAATGCGATTGCAATGGATGATAGGGGAAGTGCACAGAAAGAGCTCTGGTTTTCTTTAAGTTTCAAATTACAAACAAAGAGAAAGGAGAAGCCCCCCTTCCACTTATAAAGTATGCAACATTGCCATTAGATTGGGGAGCCCCTCAGCTACCCATGATCTGACGGTTCAGCAAGCGCCAACAGAGTTTTGATAATAACAACACGCACACACATCCAAGGTAGGAGTAATCATTACGGCCTAATCATAAGAAGTCAAAAATTCACCTAATGGGGGAAGTAGAAGCTTGCTTAATGACTTATGAAGCCCTAGATCACAAGTAGTGGATCGTGATCCCCAGCTCCAGAGATCTTGAATCCAAGAAGTGTTAGCTACGCACCAAACTCTTGTACAAGCCACGTCCAAGAAGTGCCTCGAGCACCAAACTCTTGCGTGGGCATGCCACAAAGGCATCCTCACTTGACGATCGAGGTACGCCTGGTCAGGTTTAAGGGACCATCTAGAAATCTTATGTCCAAGAAGTGCTAGCCATGCACCAAATTTTTGTGCATGCCACTTCTAAGAAGTGCCTTGAGCACCAAACTCTTGCAAGGGCATGCAACAAAGTCATCCTCACCGGACAATCAAGGTACGCCCGGTCAAGTTCGAAGGACCATCCAAAGATCTCACATCCAAGAAGTGCTAGCTACGTACCAAACTTTTGTGTGAGCCACGTCTAAGAAGTGCCTCAGGCACCAAATTCTTGCGTGGGCATGTCATAAAGGCATCCTCACCTGACGATCAAGGTATGCCCGATCAGGTTCAAGAGACCATCCAAAGATCTCACATCCAAGAAGTGCTAGCCACGCACCAAACTCTTACGCGAGCCACATCCAAGAAGTGCCTTGAGCACCAAACTCTTACGGGGGCAATGTTGGATCCATGTCTAAGAAGTGCCGCTGATACCAAATTCTTATGTGGATTGGGATATTCTCATGCAACTAAAAATGACCCACGATTAAGAAATGCTCAAGCATCCCGATGCCCAGACTCATAATCGACAAAAGGCATACTGATGCCAGTTCTGTTGCTAACTACAACAAAATAATATGATCGATTAGCTTGATGAACACCCATGTCATTCAACATTTGCTGGATTATAGTTTGTGGGAACTAACGATGTAAACTACGACCTACTAGGTTGCAACTATGGCACTTCTAGGATGACAAAACTACGAGCAAGGACTCTGCCAGTGTAATACAACTCTCAGTCTGCAAAGTGAACTGAGAGTTGGAGGGCTTGATGTTATAAGCATTTTCCAGTCCACTCAGAATAGACTGGTTAAGGCCCAATAAGAAATAAAGCCCAATCGAAAAGGAGGCCTAGGATGCGTAACAACCAAGGTTATTGAATGGGATACCAGCTTGCCGCCCATGAGCTAAGGTCACTGAACGGGATCGATACTCGGGACCAGCTCGCTAAGTAGAACACAACATATAGATCATCTTTTGCCAAGTCCATTCTAGATGGGTCAGCAGTAAGATTGACTTTATTGGATAGCAGATCACCCAGTACAAACCAAGGTCACTGGGATAGCGAGCTAGGAACCAATACGGAAGCCTAGTCATCAGTTAAGGGCGCCTATCCTCAACAGATAAGTCAGCTTCTGAAACTGACACATCAACTCCTAACAATCTGATAATGATTTGCCTGACATTTATTATCAGACACCAAGCATCTATTGCTTTATGTGACGAAGATAATCATTTTGATTGTAGAATAAATTACAATTGTAGCCGTTCCCTCTTCTATAAATAGGGGAAGAGACCTCCGTATAATGAGTAGTGAAAAATGCTATAAGCAAACATTCTACTGAAATAACCATTAAGCTTTGCATTTCCATTGAGTTGAATGCAAAACCATCATGTAAAAGCTAATAAAATCTCCTTGGACGTAAAGGTCGATTGGCTTTAGCCGAATCACGTAAAAGTTTTTGGTGTTTATTGCTCTTCCTTCTTTGTTCTTCTTGCTCTTCCTTTTCCTTTAGTTTATTTCTTTAACTTGCAGCTTGAGGTGTTTCTGAACTAATATCTGTTGACCAAATTTTACCATCAATAATATTTAATCAGAAAATATTTTGAATATCTTAAATCATTTGATTTGAATCTATAATTATTTTTTTCATTATTTCATTGATAAAAAATTTAAATTTAGATTTAAGTGTAACATTTTTTTTTAATGTTTTAGGGATAGCCTCAGTAAGTTTTGAAACAAAAAAGGAAGTTTGTATATTTTCATTAAAATTTAGGGAAAGCCTAAAAAATTTAAATTTAGATTTAAGTGTAACATTTTTTTTAATGTTTTAAGGGTAGCCTGAGTAAGTTTTGAAACAAAAAAGGAAGTTTGTATATTTTCATTAAAATTTAGGGAAAGCCAAAA
>JANHAO010022981.1:0-12032 GCA_026873985.1 Saraca asoca
ATATTGTTTAAGTACTAAAAACAATGAATACCATTTACTTATTTTCATAAATATATATGTACAATGAATTTTTTTTAAATTAATTTATGAAATATGATACATATACATTGCATATTAGTGATATATATAATGATTTTTTATATAATTAAATTTATATTCACTGAATCGAGAAAGCACTCTTTAAATTAATAAATTATTAATTTATTGATTAATTAGTATATCTCTAAATTGATAAAATTTCATGATCTTAACATTATTAATTTATAGAGATTTTACTATACGTAGTTTAGATATTTTGACAAAAAAAATCCAAATAAATTACCTCCTGCTAAATATGATTTTATTGACACTTTTTAAACCATAACAAAATGGATCACATATGATTTTATTGACACTTTTTAAACCATAACAAGCACAAATTACTGGAAAAAGATATTAAATGTAGTTTAATGGTAGAAATCTTTAATACTTTATTAAAGATTTAGGTGTAAAATTACTGGTCGCTAGTGTTTTAAATATTAGTAAGATTGTTTTTGAATTTTAAATTTTTTTTTCTGGTCATCATTTTTTAAGATTGTTTTTCATTTTTTGTCCATCATCATTTTCAAGATTAAAAAAAACTAAAACGGTAATTAGAAGACGGGTTGTGCCCGTGGTCCACCTGGCAGTGGGAGAGGAGGGATACTTACATGTTTGGAAAATAGGCTTTACACCTTAGAAAATTCATTAAACCACAATTTATTCTTGAAACTTTAAAATTTTATTTATTACACCCTTAAATTTTAAATAAATTTCAAATTACCTTTTCAAAATTAGAAGAAAATTATAAATATTATAGTTGACTTTTAATTTTAACCTTAAGTTAATAAATATTTTCTATATACATTAGTGAGATATTATTTCCTCTCTTGTAAAGTATAAAGTAAACATTTAAACATATTATTGATTCTAACTATAGATCACAAAGCTCATAACTCATATTTTGGTGATGAATGAAGACACTTAATTTGACTTTTATGTCTTCCGGATAACTCAATAAAATATATGTCACATATTTACTAATTTATTGTTAATATTAATAAATAATTAATATTTTTTTTGTTTCTTTAAATTTTAAAGAAATAATTTATAACTTTTCTAAATTTAAGATTGTAAATAGATTTGTGAGATTAATAATTTGTCATTTAATGATACTTCAAGGTTATAAATTGTATTTTTCCTTATATATTTCAACTTTCAAGTATAGCATATTATTATTTTTATCCCGCAAAAAGAAACACTTATAATTTTTAATATTTTAAAAATTACCAAATATATCTCCCAATGCATATGAGATCACAAATCAATTTACATGTGAACAATAAAATTTACCAATTGATTTCATTATTATAATTATTATTGAATGAGAAAAAATACACATCGAGTATACAGCAATCGGCAACTTTGGCATTGCGGAGGAAACGTGTGCATTCTGAGCCACGAGTCAAATGGGCACTTGTAGGGCTGCTAAATGTTTCCTGGTCAGCACAACACCAAGCGTTTAACTTGCCATCAAGTTGTTCCGACAAAGACTAACATTTTCACCTGAGATATTTAACCGACGACATGTCGCCGGCCGGAGATGGACCCTCTGTGGCCGACGGAAAGTTCTCATATTGTCCCGGCGAGACTAACGGTTTTCGGAATTATGAAGGTGGACCTGTTGATGCGAATTGTACTCATTCTGATAGGCTTACTCCTTCTTCCCTGTCTTCGAGCTCTTCCGCGTCCAGTCTCGATTCGGTTGAACTGAAGGATTGGGAGAAGCTGAGAAGAATTCTTATTGCCTCAGCTAAGGGATTTTCCATTGGAGCTGGTATTAAAGGTGGCCTAGCTCTCTTCTCCATCTTAGCACGATTGAAACGAAGAAAGGCACTTAATTCGCTGAGGTACAATCCCTTTGAATTTCAGATAGTAAGTCTGTTTGACATTCTTTCATTTTAAACATGCCGTCTTTCTCATTCACGGATTCAGGATGGAGGCTCCTGTAACAAACAATGAGGCAGTTGTTCTGGCTCTAAAGGAAACATTGAGATACGGTCTTTTTCTTGGAACCTTTGCTGGAACATTTGTGTCCATGGATGAGCTTATAGCTGCTTTGGGGGGTCACCGTAGGCACGTTCTCTCCCTTCTGTAATAGCTTTTCTTTGAGTGATTCATTTTTAGTTTGTTGGGCGTATGAATTGTTTATTGAGCGGTGTGATTTTGATTCGCATTGTTTGTTCTTCTAGTTCAGGACAGCCAGATGGAGGGCTCTACTGGCAGGGGCTATTGCTGGCCCATCCATGCTTCTAACTGGCTTAGAGACACAGCATACGAGCTTGGCCATTTACATACTTATGCGTGCTGCTGTCTTAGCATCTCGCTGTGGGATTAAGAGTAAACAGTTTGGCAGAATTTGTGAACCTCTCACATGGAAGCACGGTGACATATTTCTTATGTGTCTCTCCTCATCACAAATATTGTACGTACCCCTTCTACTAGGAAAATTACTAGATAAACTTGGCTTTGCATGGATGTTTCTTAATATTTTCTCCTTATGTTCACACTCTGATAAGTCATCCTGTCTTTAAATTTGTGGCCATGCTTTGATATTTTTAATGTTGTATTGTCTTTATTGGTGACCTGATAGGTAGGAGCTGATGCACTATCCCCCTCTTCATGTTCAGTTCACTAATAAGCCTGGCCTGTATTTATCTAGATAACTACCTAGTGTAAAGCATTCTTCTCATATATTATAAGTTTGAAACTGCAGTGCTTTCCCTTATTTTAGAATTTGAATATATATTAGGTCATTTACTGACACAGACCATGCTATATGCTGTTGGCCAATAGTAGTATAAGTGAAAAGTTACAAGACAGATTAAAGTTATAAAGGCAGAATGGAAGAGGGGGAGGAAACTGCAAAGCTAGTTGCCCATATCAAAACTCCTGCTTGTTTAATACTTATAGTCATCTAAAGACAGATGTTGCATTGAGTTGACATAGCAAGAAAGCTCTTCTGCTTGCATTTAGAGTAAATGAACACATATGGCCCTCAACTAAGATTCCACGTGAGTGCACCCTTGATGATTTCTCTATACAGCTATGTTTCTAGGAGACCTTTACGTACCCCTTCCTAGGGGCAACATTTTGGCTTTAATAATGATAATAGATATTTTCGTTAAAGAAAAAGACTAATGGAAAATTTGCTGGCTTCAGGTCTGCTTACATATTGAAGCAGGACAGTTTGCCTCCTTCATATAAGTCCTTTCTTAATAAACATGGTGGAAAGGATCTCGTTATCTTGCAAGGTGTAAAAGATATAGCTAGTGGAAGGCCTTTTACCAATTTGGAGGAAATAGAGAAATACTACAAGGCCATGGGTGTTGATGTGCAACTAGATCCAAATATGAAAGTCCCCTGCTCGGTATGAAATAATAATTTTATGCCTTCTTAACATCAGTCTTTCTACATTCCCTGAGTATAAATTTGACCTTTGACATCATAACAGTGGCATGATATCTTCTTCCTGATGAAGGATATCTCATTAGTTTGATAATCTGGTATTACATGTAAAATAAATTTTAAAAATTTTTGCCATTAGTTTTTTTCTTTTTTTCTCAATGAATACTATTCTAGCATTCTAGGCATTTCTAAAATTTCATTGTTTGGCCTGACACTTTGTTGCAAATTATATATTCCGCAATTTATGCCTAAGACAGATTCCTTAGCTCTATATAAATATCTATGTCCTGACCTCATGTTAAAATTTGTGATATCTTTCAGATTGTACATGGGAATCAGTCATGTAGTGCACATGTTCTTTCTTTTCTGCTTCAAGCTTGTAAAAGAGCATTACCTGTTTATCTTCCAGTTTATTTGATCCCTGCACTAATAGTTCACAGACAAGAATTGTTAAAAAGGTGATTTAATTGTTGTATGTGGCAATTACTATAATTCTCGTTTGTTCCTTTGTGAAGATTTTATAAAATGCATGTCTTTTTTTTTTTATTATTATTATTACAATCCACTCACAAATGAAGACTTTGATTGAATCGTTTTTCTTAATGGCCCTTTGTTCAAAGCGAGTAAAACGTCAATGGCACATAATGTTACCATTGCCATGAGAAAAGGCTTTACTGG
Source organism: Saraca asoca (assembly GCA_026873985.1). Taxonomy (NCBI): domain Eukaryota; kingdom Viridiplantae; phylum Streptophyta; class Magnoliopsida; order Fabales; family Fabaceae; genus Saraca; species Saraca asoca. The sequence goes on from JANHAO010022981.1 coordinate 4,165, forward strand.
AACTGATTATGCCATCTGAGATTTATCCAAACACTCCCATATTTGCCAATATTTAATGATCTTTTACGCACGACATGCCTTAGCTTGGCCAATTAGGAGTTTTAAATTCTTTGCAGCTTCTAATAATTTTTTTCTTTCAGTTCGTGTTGACCTGTTAAAAAACCAGTAGTCTTGATGTTCTTACATGAACCTCACCATTTCCACTGTTTTTGTCCTCGAAAAGCATCCTAAACAGTGATGCTCTTTTTATTGTCATTCCATTTCCATCACAGTTAGCAATTAGTACTTTGTCTCTCTGCTTCAGGCTACTGAGTTTTTATTTTTTGGCTCTTCTGATATTGAACTAAATGCAAGAACCTTTTCTGTCCTCCCAAAGAAAGATTCCTCTGGTGCCCCTCGTTAATGTCATAAGATTATTATTGAGCTATAATGGAGACATATATTCAATATGTTAGACACTATTATTCTGGTCTTATTATTCATTTTCAAAGTATTCTACTGCAGGCCTAACACAATACTGGCCAAGTGTCTTCTTGGCACTGGAAGATCAAGCTTGTTTCTGTCTGTGTATTGCACATCTGCCTGGTTAGCATCTTCCTTTTTTTTTTTTTTTTTGCCTATTATCTTGTCCCTGGTTGTGTAACTGCTAACTTTCAAATTGGGGGTTCATCTGTTAATAGGATGATTTACTACTATGTTGAAACAGTATGCTATGCGTATTGAACAAAATGTTCAACTGCACAAATTTATACCAAGTGCATTAATTACTGAACGTAAAGAAATTGCTCGCAATCCTTGTAATTGTTAAAATAGTAGCAAGCTCGCATGTGTTTAAGATACATGGTACATGGAGAGATTCTTAATTATACTAAGTGCATTTAGACTGTGTACATTAAACCAATAAGATAAGGAGCATAACATCTGATAGAGGAGAGAAAATGCATTGATGTTTAATAGAAAATAATGTATCCCTCATTTGCTTGGTTTAGTGTACATAGTTAAATACACTTAGCGCAACTAGTAATTTCTCTCATTCATGATAATGGGACAGTTTCTCTTACATAATTAGTGCAACTAGAAATCTCTCATACATGATGATGGAACGGCTTCTATTACATAATTGGTGTTATAGTATAATCCCCTTCGTAGCCTTCATGTAGTGTGTAATTGTTACATCAAGAGAGGGAATGATAGCACATGGTTACGAGTTTGGCTTTTGGTTTGTCTTCTTTACATATCTTCTTCACAATTACTAGCACCAGATCAGGTGGGTTTTTGCATGTGTTTCGAGTTTGGCTTTTGGTTTGTCTTCTTTATATATCTTCACAATTACTAGCACCAGACCAGGGGGTTTTTTGCATGTGGTTTAGATAGAGGTGAATATGAGTCTGAGTTGTAAACCAACTCAACTCAAATGAATTTAGCTTGGCTTGAAACTTGACTTATATTCAGTCAAACCAAGTTTTTTGGTTTGAATTCAAATTGAATTAAACTAGTGAATCATTCAACTTGACTCTATAGTTCATTTAGTCAAATCAAATACATCAAAATTTCAAGTAAGCAAATTTAAATCAAAATAAATTAAGCTAGCTCATATTATTGATTCATTAGCTCATTTAATTTAATATCATATAAAAATATTATTCAAATTCATTTAAATACACTATATAATATATAATATTATATTTAATATCTTAATTTATTTCATAAATATTATTATGGTATATTTATAAATATAATTAACTTATCAAATTGGTTCATGAATCAAATGAGTTAAACTAATCATAAATTAAGTTTGATTCATTTAACAAACGAGTTAATATTTCAGATTCAGGTTTAACTCATTTGATTTATGAACTCAACTTATTGAATCAATTTTCGAGTCGAATCATCAATGATTTATGAGCTGGTTTGATTCATCTACAGCCTTAGGTTCAGATGCCTTGTATCGTCTAATAGTTGCTACTGTGTCATGGATTTCTTTGAAACTCGTATGAGATGGATGCCTTTTATATTGTTATTCAGGATGTGGACATGCTTACTCTTCAAGATTTTCAAAAGATGTAACATTCCAATGGTAGCCATGGGAACGGTAAATTGCTAACCATCTTGATATTTATCTGTTGGTGGTATTTCAATTTATATTATTTGAAAGCAGACTATTTGAAATAGAACAACAGTCTTTTTCCCTTTTCCGGTTTTAAAAGCTAGCTCTTGTGCAGTTCCCTCCTGGCCTCTCATTGGCCATTGAAAAGAAAAGTAGGCGAATGGAGATATCATTGTACTGCCTCGCTCGGGCCATGGAAAGCTTCTTCACATGCATGGCTGATGCAGGGTACATGCTGCAATCAAGAAAGATGAAGAGAGTTGATGTGGCGATTTTTAGCTTGTCAACAGCAATCATAATGCATTGTTACGCACAGGAAAGAGAAGTGTTTAGATCTAAATACTTGAATGTTCTTGATTGGGTCTTTGGTGTACCTCCTCCTCCATGTGAAACTCCACGATGCAAAGATAAGTAGGACCAGAAATCTCAGATTAGCATGGCTTAATTCATCTCTTCCTTCAGAGTAAGGTTGGAGGTAGAAGCAAGAATCTTAGTTTAGTATGGTTTAATTCATCTCTTTATCCTGAGGAAGGTTGGAGGAAATCCAGCTCTTCACAACAGCGCAAATACATCTGCCATTTTTAGAGGCTATAAAATTATTAAATGATTAGTGAGATGTGATTTCTACAATGGGCAGAGAGAATTAGACTGGGACTTGGTATAGTTATTGAATCCAGATCTGTATCTTAAATTGTTTTGTCAATTTTTTGGTATCATAAAATGGGACTTAATATAGTTAGTGAATCACAAAAAGTAATGTGTTGTAAGATTCAATGTCGATGCGATAAATAACTTAAAAAATATAGTATAAATTATGTGCATATTTATAAATTAAAAAGCACCTAAAATGATAGAATTTACCAAAATGTATGACATTCAAGTAACTAAGAATTATCATGATTAATTATAAAGTTTTACAAATCTTAAATAAATCATGAGTTAGAATAGTTGTTATCCTCCTAGTCAAGATCAACATCATTCTTGCTGCTATCTATCATTCTGAAATAAATTGACAGACTTCTAATAGGAAAAACAAACCAAACAACTAGTTAATACCGCAAGCCAAAAGAAGAGCACATAACAAGAAGCTCACAAGTCATACTAGAGTCCAAAACACCAATGACCAAAGGGCAAAGCTAATTAGTAACACAGACGCATTTCTTTTCCCTTTTTTTTTTTAAAAAAAAAATTTCTGTCACGTAACGTTGGATATACTCCAAATTTAAAACACTACCAGAAACGGATGCAGCAAAAGAACCAAGCGTAGAATACTTTCATGGGAAAGCAGAGGCGGATATTGTTCAGTGTGGCTGCGTAACATACTCGCCCAGAAGAAATTAACAGATTTTAAGGGCGTAAATTGTCTAATTTTTTTCGAGCACACAATCATTTTTATCAAAAGGGTCAAACCCAAACATAAAAGCATAATAAACCCTTAGACCCAAAAATTCTAATGACAAAGCACTCTTTCATTCCAATCAACAATCAAGTACAAGCTTCAAGTCACCTATCTGTCTAATCAAAAACTAAATTAAGCAACTCTATAAGCCAGCCACAGGTTAATTAATTGAAAATTACACTTCGTCTTCGTGAAGAAGCATATTTGGAATACCCTTATTGACAGGAAATTTTCGTCCGGTTTCCGGGCAAACAAGCGCGCCTTCCTCGAGGTGGAGTTCCAATAGAGCGTGGTGGAACCTGTGAAGGAATTCATCCGATTCGAGCATGGCGGAATCAGCCTCTTCTGGAAGCTCAGCGTATCCCATGGCTTTAGACGCGTTAACGAAAGCCTTCCAATCGATCTTCACGAACATATTCTTGAGAAAATCGGTGTTCATCTCCACCGTCTTCTCCACCACTTTCTCCGCCTCGATGCGCAGAGGAAAGCCGTTCGTCACGCCCTTTATGTTGGACGACAGCATGTTATGCGTTAGCAGCCTCATCTCTCTTCTCCGTCGTCCGATTTACGATTAGCAGCTGCAGTGCCCTGTGAGTTGCTTGCTTTACTCTGTTTATGTGTAGTGTATAGTCTTTCTTTGTGTGGCTAACTACTTCCTAAACCCTATGAACCAAGCTGTGTTTGGTATTCTGAATAGCTTATCCCAATTTTAAAGCTGGTGAAGCCCAATCCAAATACAAACTGAGCCCAATGCTATTCACTTTTGGAAGATGATTCATAAAACACACCAGTTGCATCGGGCTTTGTTTATTTTAATTATTTATATTCAATATTATTATTTATAATATTAAAAAGAGAAATTAAGGGTTTGACAAAAAAAAATGTTTTTAGTAGTAACGTGATGCTTTCGATAATTTATAGATGATAAATAAATAAATATATGTAATATATATAAATTAAAATATAAAGAAATTAAACGCACTTTTTTAAATATCATAGGATTATATATATATATCACATAAAGTAAGAAAATTTGATGCATAATCTTTTAACACAAGATATGTGTGAAATTTTTGGGTCTATTTGAATTTAATTTTTAAAAATTATTTTTTGTTTTTTAAAAAAATAAAACAAAAAAATTTATTTGATAGGACTATTTTTAAAAATTATTTTAAAATTTTTATTTTAAAACATTATTTTAAAAATAAGACAGGACTGTTTTTAAAAATAATTTCTAAAAACAAAAAAAAAACAAAAACACTTTCAAACCCATCTTATATATCTATTATTTTATTTTATTTTTATTTATTTATTTATTTTTTCTGTAGAGGCTCCTAAGGTCATTAACATAGACACTGCAGAGGAACCGAGTTTCTTCTATTACATTATGATAATCTTCTGTCATACTTTAGTTGTGTAGGACTTGCTTCACTCTTTGGCTTTCTACTTTGTAGAAACTTGAAGCAATATTTCTACAGCAGTCATCCATATGATTTATGGATTGTGTCTTCCAAATTGGACAAATAAACATAGCATAAACCTTACGGCTACATATAAAAGAGGGAAAATGATACGCAGTTAGTGGCACAACGCTCACTAACTTAGCTTGATACGTACTCCCACCATTTGTACATACCAAATCCATAAACCGCGCTATAAGCCATCAGTCTTACAGGAGATTTTGCAAACCTGCATGTATAGAGAAATTTGTAGAATCAATTTCTCATAACAAATCAACTTGGAAATATTTCAGTGCCACACATTTAGTCAATGATGGAGTCAAAATTTTTATCTCAAGAAAATCAAATATTAAAATTTTGTGAAACATATATAATTTTTAAAGGTCAATCTAAGATTTTTATACATGAATACAAAGGTATTAAAATTTTTAAGGGCGCGCAGCTCCAATCGATCCCCCCCTCCTCTGCCCTTGCATTTAATGATTCTAATTTGTGATTGCACTACAATGACCTTAATTACAAAAGAATGCATAAAAATGCAGATTTTGTAACAAAATTACAATAAACTATGATAGTAGAGTTACGCAAAAGAGTAATATTGTGTGCAATACCTTGGCTAAACTATTTTAATCAAAAAATTCAATATGAATTTACATGTGACGTGTTTTATAATTAGAGGGGGATCAATATAGATTTTCAAATTTAGGAAAGGTTAGTGTATTTTTTCTCTAATATAAACAGTATCACTTGAAGGCAAACAAGAGATTATTAGTTGCTTAAAGTGCACTTTGATGTCTTCACGAAGCTAATCAGAGAAGGGATACAATATTTTTATTACACATTAAAACATTTTGGACAAGATACATATTACCTCCATGAAATTTAGGAGAGTAACAAAAATAGTATATAAACTTCAAAATTTTATATATTACCCCTAAAATTTTAGAAAAAGTGAAATAATTTATGTTACTGTTAAAATTGATAAAATGTGACAAACGTGAGCTAATTATGGTTTTCAAACTGATCTTTGGTTTCATATTTTTTTCTCACTAAGTTACCATTTAGTTCAATAGAAAAAAAATGTAAATTTTATGCTATAATTTTTAAAGAAAATTGAAGAGGATAGAAAATTTTGGATTTTGAAACTACTTCTAAAATTTGAGATAAGATTTTAAATTTTACTAAATTGAATTTGCATCATCTCGTGTAGTATGTAAAGTTTTCTTCCTTTAATATATATTGATTTTATAAATGATACAAAACACTTCTAAATGAGGAGAAAAAAAATTGGGGTTACAAGTGACTTACATACATTACTTTCGTTAGTTTTTAATAGCAAGATAGACAATTTCTTTTTTTTTTTTAAATTTAAGAAATAATATGTAAAGTTTTAAATGCATATATCATTTTTGTTCTAAACATCACGACTAATTTATATTTTTACCAAATATTTTCTCTTCTTTATTTAATGATATGCTTTTCTTTTGATTACTTTAGTGTATATTGTTTAAATACACTTAATGCAAGCACAAATTTTTAAAAAAACAGCAGACTATGATTAATATTTTGGTTGCATCAATCTAATACAAATTTGCACTACGAGATCCATTTAATCCTATTTTTCTGGAATTACAATTTTTGTAATATAATCACGGTCACAACCTTAGTTGCCATTTACAAATGGTCTAGATCTTCGCAAGTGATATTCTTGTTCGAGGGTTTAACCTCTTCAATTACAATCCTTGCGATACCAAGATAGCTTCACCAATTACACTCATTTTTTAAATTCCAAACTTTTCTCAGCAACCAACGGATCAGAGCATCATAATGAAAAGGGGAGGACGATTAAGAAAGAAAACGCACCTCACAAATTCAGATCCTTGGGCAATATCAGAAGCTCTTTCCTCAGCAGTAACAGGATAACCCCAACGAGAGAAATCACGATTGAAGAAATCCCAATCAGGTAAAAGTATCCCTCCAATTCCAACCATACCCAACACATAAGTCACTATCATCTTCTTCCCCGATTGTGTCCAAATTCCAACCACCACTATAACCGCCGCCAACCACAGCAGAGACATCCTGAGAACGGCGTCGTTTGCCATGGATACGATTGATGTCGGCTAGCTTGTGCTATAACAGCTGCAGACAGTGATGAAAATTCAGAATATGTTAACTATAACTGAGTGGTGAAGAACGCCAACAACAACAAAGAGCACTGTGTTAGGGAACGCAAAAAGAAAAGAGGTGAGTTAGAGTCATGTCTGCCATAAATGCGAGCTCAACGGTCCCTCCTTCCGAATCTGGGGTTATATTAATGAATTTATATATATATATATATATATGTAATGAGTTTACTGGCTACAATGTCATGTGCTGAGGTGTTAATCAATCTGGCCTTGCCATGCGCAGATGCAAGAAATGGCCACGTGGAGTTGTGGTTGTTGGGGGATTTAATCTCAACTATATTGATAAGTCCTGTTAGATTATTTTAATAATATATAGTGATCCACTACGATGGAGCGATATTTCGTATAACAATCGTGTCCACACGTCTAAAATGTTTCGGACATCGACACTTATTGACATGGATACGAAATGTGTCGGGGTCGTGTCCGTAATTCAAAAAGTTTGGATATCCGTTCCCTATTTCGACACACATGTCAAGCTCGATTCCAGGGCCGTATCCGTAATTTTAAAAGGTTCGGACACGTATTCTCTATTTCAACACGTGTGTCAAGCTCGATTTCCAGCTTATTATTTATTATGCCCTGTTATTTAATATTATGAGTATTTATTTTCATATGAAAAAATTAATAATTACAATATATATATTTATAAATAAGTATAATATTTTTTAATATTTATAAATATACCCCTATATTTTTATTATTTACGCGTA
>JANHAO010022982.1:0-12023 GCA_026873985.1 Saraca asoca
ATGATTATCTTACTAATTATATGAGTGATCCGGACGCCTTACATATGTGTGAATCAATAATAAAATTTTATCATTTTGGTTCAATGTTCGCATTTTGTTAACTAACTACCTTATAGGGTTTTATTGTTTTACGTATATATTAGCATATAATATAAAATACAAATAAAGCAAATAATCTATATTTATGAGTTTTTTACGTATTAATACGTAAAACAATAAAGGGGATATTGTTTAATTGGTAAGACGGCGATTTTGCATATCGTTAATTCAGGTTCAAGTCCTGATATCTCCACATCTATTACCACACAATCAAAGCTCAAAAATAAATTCAATTATTTCATCTATATTAACTTACATATAACAAAAGCTCGAGAAGCTCAATTGGTAGAGCGGAACACTGAAGATGTTTAGGTTATAAGTTCAAATCTTATGTCGAGCAATAAAAAATTAAAAATAGGCGTGCTGGAATTGGTAGACAGGCCTCACTTAGGATGAGGTGGTGATAAACTGTGCAAGTTCAAGTCTTGTTGCCTATATATTAACACACTAATAAATTTGTACGTTCAAGTGCTGGTAAAAATATATGTTGTCGACTAATAGGTAAGTCATGAATTTTTGGTATTCACTAGTGAGTGTTCGAATCACTCCAACATAATTAGTTGTTAGTATATAAAGGTGGATATAGTTCAATAGGTAGAACGACTGTATGTGGAACAGTATGTTCCCTGTTCGATTCAGGGTATCCTCCCTAAAATTACTATTATTTTTATATATTAATGCCAGGATAGTTCAATTGGTTAGAACATTAATTTCATGCATTAATAATGAGAATTCGAGTTTCTCTCCCGGCTGGATTTATTTGAAACGTGTTAGTTAAACGGTATAACTATGTGCTACGGACACATCATTATAAGTTCAAATCTTATACACGTTATAAATATTGATAACGTAGTATTGTGTAGTATCAATATTAAAAGGATTAGCTCAACTGGTAGAGCAACCGTTTTACACACGGTAGGTTAAGTGTTCGAATCACTTATTCTTTATAGCAGTGTTTATTTATGTTAAGTAAATTTAGGGATATGTTGCAGATGGTTCTGCGTTTTGATTGCAGATCATTAACTTGGAGTTCGATTCTCTCGTATCTCTTTACTTTTGTTTTTACATTATATTATATTATTCGCCCTTATAGCTCAACGGTAGAGCAAAATACTGTTAATATTTTGATAGATGTTCAATTCATCTTAAGGGCTATATACTAGCTTCTATATAATTTAGGTAAATTATGTACGAATTTATTAACGATATGTCACGAATGTGTCGATTGTATGTTTTACCAAATCTATGGTAAATCTGTGAATAGATATATATGTTAACAATATAATATATATAGCTAATCTACTACTCGGTAGGGAAAGTGGTGCAAGTGAAAAAGTAATACAAATATGAATAGTTTTAGGAGCCATCAGGTTAATAACATAACAAGTACTTCCATGTATTTCGAAAGATGATATTGATCATCTAATGCTAAAGATATCGGAACTTTATATTTAATATTTGCATTGTTCTCAGGTTTAATAGGTACTGCCTTTTCTGTCTTAATTAGAATAGAATTAAGTGCACCTGGAGTTCAATACATAGGTGATAACCAATTATATAATAGTATAATTACAGCTCACGCTATAGTTATGATATTTTTTATGGTTATGCCTGCTTCAATAGGAGGTTTTGGTAATTTTTTATTACCTTTATTAGTAGGTGGACCTGATATGGCGTTCCCTAGACTAAATAATATAAGTTTTTGATTATTAGTGCCTAGTTTAGCTTTATTTTTATTTGCAAGTGGAATAGAAAATGGAGCAGGAACAGGTTGAACATTATATCCCCCTCTTTCTAGTACACAAAGTCACAGTGGACCTAGCGTTGATTTAGCTATCTTCGCTCTTCACTTATCTGGAGTAAGTAGTCTATTAGGAGCAATGAATTTTATAACTACTATATTAAATATGAGAAGTCCTGGTATAAGATTACATAAATTAGCATTATTTGGTTGAGCAGTTGTAGTAACTGCTGTATTATTACTTCTATCATTACCTGTTTTAGCTGGTGCAATAACAATGCTATTAACAGATAGAAATTTTAATACTTCATTCTTCGAAGCCGCAGGAGGAGGTGATCCTATACTATACCAACATTTATTCTGATTCTTTGGACACCCTGAAGTTTATATATTAATTATACCAGGATTTGGTATAATTAGTACTACTATATCAGCGAGTTCAAATAAAGGAGTATTTGGATATCTTGGTATGATATATGCCATGATGTCTATAGGAGTATTAGGGTTTGTGGTTTGAAGTCATCACATGTATACAGTAGGACTAGACGTTGATACTAGAGCATACTTCACTGCTGCCACACTTATTATAGCTGTACCTACAGGTATAAAAATATTCTCCTGATTAGCAACTTGTCACGGAGGATCTCTAAAACTTACACCCGCAATGCTTTATGCATTAGGTTTTGTATTCTTATTCACTGTGGGAGGTCTTAGTGGAGTAGTATTAGCTAATGCATCTTTAGATGTTGCATTCCATGATACATACTATGTTGTTGCTCACTTCCATTACGTTTTAAGTATGGGAGCTGTATTTGCATTATTCAGTGCCTGATATTTCTGAATACCTAAAATATTAGGTTTAGAATATAACATGATGTTAGCTAAAGTTCATTTCTGAGTTATGTTTGTAGGAGTAAATATTACATTCTTTCCACAACATTTCTTAGGTTTACAAGGTATGCCTAGAAGAATTAGTGATTATCCAGACGGATTTGCAGGATGAAATCTGATAAGTAGTTTTGGATCTATAGTATCTGTAATGGCTACAGTAATATTCTTATACATTGTATATGCACAATTAGTCTCAGGTAAAGACGCATACAGATTCAGTTGAGTTAACGCAGAGTTCTTTGGAGATACATTACAAACATTATTAGCAAGAGCCACTCCATCCTTAGAGTGAAATCTAAGTAGCCCTCCTAAACCTCACGCTTTCGTAAGTCTACCAATACAAAGTAAGTAGGGAACGTTATACAAGTGAAAAATAAATAAATAAAAAAAAAAATGGAATTATTATATTATACAATAAATAACTATGCTGAAGTTATAACTTCAGCAATAAATGCACATGTCGAATCAGGTCAAGTAGTACCTATGGACTGATATGAAGCAAGAAATTCGTTCTTACAAGATCGTTACGTTCTAGAAAAAGTTATGGAAAACAAGTATATTCCTGGTAAACATGAAAATATTTTTAGCCAATATACAGCTTGTTCTCGGCCTGCTACTCATATAAAACAGATAGGTAGAGCTACATGATCCATAATGGAAACAGATGCAAATAATAATCATGATCTTAATGCAGCAGGTGTTATTAATCAAGATCATACTCTTAGAATGCTAAAAATGCTTAAACTAGCTGCGGTTAAAGGTTTTCGTAAAAACCTTCCTGTCCAGGAGTTAGTAAACCATACAAAAGAAGAGATTCCTAAAATGGATAACCTAATAGGGGTAGAGGATTACTTCCAATTGTTTACTGATCTAAAGAATGGAAGATTTTTAGCTAATTCTTTAATAAGTTTGCTTGGAGTCCGTCAAGGATGGCTAAGTCGTGAAGAAGCAGCTCTTTCCCTAAAAAATTTATAAAGACTTTGAGTCATTTACTTCAGTTATATTAAATTAGCCTTTCATTTACAATTATCTAGCTTTAATTAGCTTTCAATCTTTTAAAAGATTACTTACACAATTTAAATTATGCCACAATTAGTTCCTTTTTATTTTGTAAATCAAGTTACTTTCGTGTTTGTGTTAATATTATTAAGCTTATATATGTTTTCAAAATACATATTACCAAAAACATTAGCACTATTTATGGCACGTATATCTATAAGTAGATTTTAATTTACTTATGAATATTTTTATAATATTCAAAATCCGAATGCTGGAATTGGTAGACAGGATAATCTTAAGATTTATTGATTTTAAATCGTGAACGTTCAAGTCGTTCTTCGGATAGAGAAGTAAAATTACTATATGTATATTTTACTGTGTATGATTAGAGTTTGATTCTCCTAAAAACCATGTTAATATCTAGTGCTTTATTATTATTATGTTCCAATGCTGTTTCTACTAGAAGAGACAAGTCTATATTATACGCAAGGGTGGTATTATGTATAATGGTATCTGCTTTTATATTAGGTATTAATAGTTTCCATATAGAATTTCAAGATAAAGGAATTGGAATATTCCATGGTTTATTCCATTCTACAGCCGTTACTCATATATTTCACTTGTTTATATTTATTATTAGTGCACTAATAATACAATTAAATGGATTTTACCCTAGAAAAGTGTGGGTAGAAAGTTTTTCTTCTTTACCTAAAATTATACTATCCAAATTTCAATATTATAACAGTGATATATTGAATAAAAAAGCAGAACAGTTCAGAATAATCGAATATCCTTTGATTATATTATTTGTAATAATAGGAGGAGTTTTCTTAATATCAAGTAGCGATTTAATCTCTATATTTTTATCCATAGAACTGCAGAGTTATGGGTTATATTTATTATGTACCGTATACAGAAACTCTGAAAAGGCTACATCTGCAGGATTAACTTATTTCTTATTAGGAGGACTGAGTTCTTGTCTTATATTATTAGCTTCAGGTCTATTATACGGTAACTCAGGTAATACTAGTTTTGATGGACTATACATCATAAACAATATTTCTGCTGTTAATGAAGATTTAAATAGTATATGAGATATGTCTTATCCTAAAATATATGATACTAATTATATTAATGTTTCTTTGATTATTATGTCTGTTGGATTTTTATTTAAGATCACTGCTGCTCCTTTCCACTTTTGAAGCCCTGATGTTTATGATGCTATACCTACTATAGTTACAACTTTTGTTGCTATATTTGCAAAAATATCTATATTTATATTATTGCTAGAAATAGTACACTATACATCAAGTACATTCTCCTATAGATTATTTTCTAGCGTTAATTTATTTAGTTTTTCTTGAACATTTACCTTACTAGTTAGTAGTCTATTGTCTTTAATTATAGGATCAGTTATGGGACTAACACAGTTTAGAATAAAAAGATTATATGCTTATAGTACAATTTCACACGTAGGTTTCATTTTATTAGCTTTAAGTATAAATAGTATAGAATCTATTCAATCTTTTTTATTTTATTTAATACAATATTCTCTTTCTAATTTAAATGCCTTTGTTATACTTATAACTATAGGTTATTCTTTATATTTTTATGTAGAAAAAAATGGAACATATGATCAAACATCTTCAATATCAAGGTCTAATAATACATCTATTGCTATATTAAGTGATAGAAAAAACTCTCCTATACAACTTACTAGTCAACTTAAAGGTTATTTTTATGTAAATCCTGTTCTGGCTTTAAGTTTAGGTATTACTATATTCTCTTTTGTAGGTATACCTCCTTTAGTAGGATTTTTTGCTAAACAAATGGTACTAAGCTCTGCCCTAGATAACGGTTATGTATTTATGTCACTAATTGCCATATTAACTAGTGTTATAAGTGCATGTTATTATTTAGCATTAGTTAAATCTATATTCTTTAATAAAACTGACTATTCACTTAATTCACAATTAGAAAATTTTTCAATTAAAGGAAAAATAATAAGTACTAATAAAGTAGAAAGCGTAAATATAAATATAAACAATATAGTATTATCTAGCTCTTTATCTGTTACTATTTCAATATTAACTTTAACAATACTGTTGTTTATACTAAACCCTCAAGAATGATTAAATATGGCTAACATTTTAGCATTAATATTATTTAACTGTTAATGTCTTCTATAGTATTTTTTTTAATTCTTGTACCTATATTAAGTATGATCTTGTTAGGTGTAAATTTCCTGTTAGCTCCTCATGAACCATATAAAGAAAAAAAAACTCCTTTTGAGTGTGGGTATCACTCATTTTTAGCTCAAAATAGAACTCAGTTTACTATATCTTTCTTTATATTCGCGTTGTTATTTTTATTATTTGATTTAGAAATTGTATTAATATATCCTTATGTTACAAGTAGTCTATTTAATGGAGTATATGGTTTAATAGTTGTTTTAATATTCTTAGTTGTACTTACTTTAGGTTTTATATTCGAATTAGGTAAAAAAGCTTTAAGTATAGAAACACTACAAGAAAAAAACAACAAATAGGGATCAATGGTATTAGATATATTATTATCTAAAAGAGTATAATTTAGTGGTAAAATGTAAAGCTTCAACCTTTTTCTCTTCAGTTCGAATCTGAATACTCTTGCATATGTTATTTTATATAACCATAAAATCTGTGCTATTCGTTTCTTAGGATGTACTTTTGCGTCAGTTCCCGGATGTAATTAAATAATTTATTATGTTATTAAACAACAACTTTTCTAAATTTTATTCTTCAAGTCCTTTAGATCAATTCGAAATAAGAGATTTGATAGGTCTTAATATATTACAAAATTTTAATATATCTATAACAAACATGGGTCTTTATCTAATATTAGGTACATTCATAGTATTAACTTTATATATAATTAGTGATAATTATAATAAATTGGTTTGTAATAGAGCTAGCGCCACACAAGAAACTATATATGCAACTGTACATAGTATAGTTATTAATCAAATTAATGATACTAAAGGACAAATGTATTTTCCTTTTATATTTACTTTATTTATTTTTATATTAAGTAATAATCTTATAGGAATGGTTCCTTATAGTTTCGCTTCTACATCTCATTTTATAGTTACTTTCTCATTAAGTTTCACTATAGTATTGGGTGCCACTATATTAGGGTTTATAATACATGTTCATAGATTTTTTTCTTTATTAGTTCCTTCAGGTTGTCCTCTAGCTCTATTACCACTACTGGTTTTAATAGAATTTATTTCTTATCTAGCTAGAAATGTGTCTTTAGGACTTAGATTAGCTGCTAATATATTATCTGGTCATATGTTATTAAATATATTAAGTGGATTTACTTACAATATAATGAATTCAGGTATATTATACTTTTTTGTAGCTCTTTTACCTTTAAGTTTCATAATAGCGTTCTCAGGACTAGAAGTAGGTATAGCGTTTATACAAGCGCAAGTGTTTGTGGTATTATCTTGTTCATATATAAGAGATGGAATTAATTTACATTAAGCATTATACTACAAACGGCTATAGGTTAATGGTAGACTTGCTGGTTTCCACCCGGTATGCGTCGGTTCGAATCCGACTAGCCGTATAATTATATGTTTGTGGTTAAATTAAAGAGACCTTGATTTAATAGGCAAAATATGTGACTTTTAATCACCAATATATGGGTTCAAACCCCATAGGTCTTATACAAATAAAAAGGGCTCAATAGTCAAGTGGTTAAGACATAACATTTTCACTGTTACATACCTGGGTTCAAACCCCAGTTGAGCTATTAAATTATATACACTGATATAATTTTAAGGAAAAGTTGCTATAGGTAGGGCGAGATATTTGCTAAATATTGTGTATTTACACCTGGATGTTCGAACCATCTCTTTTCCGTACGATTCCTTAACTTAATAGGTAAAGTGTACTTTTGATAAGGGTGTGTTCGACGTTCGAGCCGTCGAGGAATCAAGTTTTATTAATTACTAATATATAGTCCAACCCTTTATGTAAGTGAAGGAAAATTTAAATTTAACAATTACATCTCAAATGATTCGTTAAATATACGTCAAATTGTGACAGTATTAATGCAAGATAGTTTTAAAACTTAGTTTATATGGTATACTTAGACTTATATTACCCTTACTGCCCAAGGCTTCTATAAACTATACATACGTAATATATTTAATAGGAGTAGTAACTATAATATACGCTAGTATAAGTACATTGAGAACCATAGATGTAAAAGAACTGATAGCTTACTCTTCAGTATCTCATGCAGCCGTATATCTTTTAGGTGTATTTAGTAATACAATACAAGGGATTGAAGGAGGTATACTATTAGGTCTGGGACATGGATTTGTTTCTTCTGGTCTTTTTATATGTGCAGGTGGAGTGTTATATGACAGATCTCACACCAGATTGATAACTTATTACAGAGGTATAGCTCAATTAATGCCTATATTTTCTATATTATTTTTCATACTATCATTAGGTAATTGTGGAGTACCATTAACCTTAAATTTTATAGGAGAATTTATGTCTTTATACGGTATATTTGAAAGACTACCTTTATTAGGTGTATTTGCTAGTCTATCTATAATTCTAAGTGCAGCATATACTATGTTTATGTTTAACAGAATAGCGTTTGCTGGATCTTTTACAAAACATTTCCGTGTTAACGTACCGGATCTTAATAAGAGAGAATTTTCAGTTTTAATACCATTAGTGGTATTTACCGTTATTTTTGGTATATATCCTGCCCCTATATTAGAAGGTTTACATTACTCAGTTTCTTGTCTAATATATTACGCACCTTTAAGTAAATAAGTAATTTATGAAATTTCATTCTAATATTAATATTTTAATTAAGTGAACAAACTAGATATAACTATATATTATTAAATATACAATGTTGGACATTGTATATTATGGTAGTATAATTAGTGTACAAATAACTTAAAAAAAACGAATCAGTTTATATAAAACTAAAACGTGATACAAGCAGCAAAAATAATAGGAACAGGTATGGCTACTACAGGATTAACAGGAGCAGGTATAGGAATAGGAGTAGTGTTTGGTGCACTTATATTAGGTGTGGCTAGAAACCCTTCATTAAGAGGACAATTATTCTCTTACGCTATTTTAGGATTCGCCTTCGCTGAAGCAACAGGGTTATTTGCTCTTATGATGGCATTCTTATTATTATACGTTGCTTAATTTTTTTTATTAAGTAAATTATACTAAATAATTTTAAAGTCACCTAAAAAAAAAGGTGACTTTACCATAGGGATACCTGTGGTGTAACATACACATTACCATGCAAATATTATTTGTGTTTTAATAAATAAGGAAGTAAATATTATATATTACAAAAGCAATGATTTTATTAAGTCTTTTATTAATACCTGTAATAGGTATATTTAGCATTGTAACGGACACGTTTAGCGCAAAGAATATATCATCCAATTCTATAACTGAAAAAAGACTAAAACTAACTAGTTTGACGTTTTCTTTACTTAATCTTATAGTATCACTTGTTATATTTATATTGTTTGATTTTTCAACAAATCAATACCAGTTTGTGCAAGAGTATTATGAATGAAGTAGTTTTCATATATATTTAGGTATAGATGGTTTATCTATTTACTTCGTATTGTTAACTACGATAATAACTCCTATTGCATTATTATCTAACTGAACTTCAATTAAAGAAAATGTAAAAAGTTTTTTAATAATAATGTTACTATTAGAAACTCTTTTACTAGCTGTTTTCCTAGTTTTAGATATATTATTATTCTATATATTTTTTGAGAGTATACTACCTCCATTATTTTTATTAATAGGTATATTTGGTTCTAGCAATAAAGTAAGAGCTAGTTTTTATTTATTTTTATATACTTTATTAGGATCTTTATTTTTATTATTATCTATACTTACAATGTCATCTATAATGGGTAGCACAGATTTTGATGCACTATCCAAAACCAATTTCAATTATTTTACTCAATTGTTTTTATTTTATGGAATATTTATAGCTTTTGCCGTAAAAACTCCTACAATATTTTTAAATACATGGTTGCTAAAAGCACATGTTGAGTCTCCACTGGGTGGAAGTATAATATTAGCTGGTAAAATATGCTAGCTTAATTTTTGGTAAAATGCTGAAAATACCTTAACGTTAAGGTATATTAGCAGGATATGTCTGTATTAATATATAAATATTTTGTAATACGTACATTGAGATAGTATGTATTATGAATATATTAAACACGTATATCTTCAGAGACTACAAACCAAAAGTATTTTTTAAAAATTATGAGATGTGTACTTACTAGTTTACAAAATAAAATAGGAAAGTTAGGTGTTATTAAGAAAGGTTGACTATAGTCAAAAGATAAAAATCTTGGTCTTTAGTAGAAAATAAACAGCAATAATTACTTTAGTAATATTGCAATGGTGAGACAGAAAGCCCCTTTTTAACTTTAATTTAGATATATGTAAAAAAAACATTATCCTTTTTATTCATTTCCATAAAACTTTTATAAAATTTACCAAAGTTTTTTTACTTAATTCTAAAATAGATTTATTTTGCATTAATATATGTGACTACATTCATTTTAGAATAAATTTATTCATTCAAAGTAACATTAATAATATCGTATTAATGTTAACAATGAGCTATTATGCAGTTATAATTAGACGATATAAAAATATGAATTTATCACTTATATTATTTTTAATAGGTGTTTTAGGATTTGTTTTGAACAGAAAAAATATAATTCTAATGTTAATTTCTATAGAAATTATGTTATTAGCAATAACACTGTTAATATTAGTAAGTTCTGTGAGTTTTGATGACATATTAGGACAAGGTTATGCTATATTTATAATATCAATAGCAGGAGCTGAGTCAGCTATAGGTTTAGCCATATTGGTGGCATTCTATAGATTAAGAGGAAGTATAGCTATAGAATATAAATAATGTACTTATCTATTATAGTATTACCACTTCTAGGATCCATAGTATCAGGGTTTTTTGGTAGAAAAGTAGGTGTAACTGGTTCACAAATAATTACCACGAGTAGTGTAATACTTACTACTGTATTAGCTGTAATTGTTTTTTTTGAAGTAGGTATGAATAATACCCCTGTTTCACTACAACTATTCAAGTGAATAGATTCTGAGTCCCTTAATGTATATTGAGGTTTTAATTTTGATTCGTTAACTGTTTCTATGTTAATACCTGTACTTATAGTGTCTAGTTTAGTTCATTTATATTCTATAGGTTATATGAGTCATGACCCACATAATCAAAGATTCTTTAGCTATCTTAGTTTGTTTACGTTCATGATGATAATATTAGTTACAGCGAACAATTTCTTATTAATGTTTGTTGGATGAGAAGGTGTAGGAATTTGTTCATACTTGTTGGTTAGTTTTTGATTTACAAGAATAGCAGCTAATCAAAGTTCTATATCCGCTTTATTAACTAATAGAGTAGGTGATTGTTTTTTAACTATAGGAATGTTTGCTATATTGTGATCGTTTGGTAATATAGATTATAGTACCGTCTTTTCATTAGCTCCTTATATTAACGAAAATATTATAACAATAATAGGTGTATGTCTACTAATAGGAGCTATGGCAAAAAGTTCTCAAGTGGGGTTACATGTATGATTGCCTATGGCAATGGAAGGACCCACACCAGTGTCAGCACTTATACATGCTGCAACTATGGTTACAGCAGGTGTATACTTATTAATGCGTTGTTCTCCTCTAATAGAATATAGTTCCACAGTTCTTATATTGTGTTTATGAATTGGAGCTTTTACTACTGTATTTAGTTCCTTGATAGGTTTATTCCAACAAGATATTAAAAAAGTTATAGCTTATTCTACTATGAGTCAACTAGGTATGATGGTAATAGCTATAGGTTTATCTTCTTACAATGTGGCTTTATTTCATCTAGTTAATCATGCTTTCTATAAAGCACTTTTATTTTTGGGTGCCGGAGCGGTAATTCATGCTGTAGCAGATAATCAAGACTTTAGGAAATATGGAGGATTAAGAGCCTTCTTACCTCTATCTTATTCAGTAATGTTAATAGCTTCATTGAGTCTTGTTGCTTTCCCATTTATGACAGGATTCTATTCCAAAGATTTTATATTAGAGTCTGCATATGGTCAATTTTACTTCTCAGGTATAGCTGTGTATTTTATAGCAACTATAGGTGCTATGTTTACAACTCTATATTCGGTTAAAGTTTTATACTTAACCTT
>JANHAO010022983.1:0-12027 GCA_026873985.1 Saraca asoca
GGTCCCCCTTTTTGTTGTTTTTCTCTCTCCCCCTTCCCCTCCCCCCTCCCCCCCCCCCCCCCCCCCCCCCCCCCATTTACAAATTCTGAGCTTCATGTTTTCCTACTCTAGCTAGTTTCATTATTGCTTCTTATCTTATGTGATCATGTGCTTTGGGTATTAGTTTATTTTGTCTTGGGCTTAGAGAAGTGGACTCACATGACCATAAATACACTATTAACACTGAAAAACCGACTTGGGTTTAATTGAAGGATCTCACAAATCCACTGTTAGCATTTTGCTTGTCTTTTTGCTCTTTTTGCTCATTAACTTTCACATAGTTCAGTCAAAGAGGTCAATTGGAGTGTTAAATGAAAGCTTCATGTTGTCCTTTATTAACCCCCTTTCTTTGCTAAGAAGGCACTTGCTTGGTTCAACCAAGAACTCTCATCTTTGGTCATTTTCTTAAAGTTCATACCAAACTTGACAAGACCAAATCTCATTAATACCGTGTCACCAAATCAAGGAGAATTATAACAAAATATTCATAAAATACTCTAAAATTGGTGCTACTTACAAATTATCATGTGAGACAAGGTGGGTCATAATCACAATTATGTGGCTCACTTCTCTTTTAAAGAGTAAAATCAAAATCATTGTGAATTAATTTTATGGTATAATTAACTTTCTTGAAACTAAATTATCAGTTCTTTTAATAGGCATATAAAATCCTGCTTAATTGATCGTTAACGTTATCAAGTTCTGACTCAACCACCAAGTTCTTTGCCAATGAGATCTGTTGGAAAGTTAAAGCCTTTATTTTCTAATCGCCAGCTCTACCACATGCTGTGTCCCAAGATCCGGCTCTGTCGCTCGTACTTAATTTCGTCTTTTTCTTTTCCTCATCTAAATTTAAATTTCAAGTTCGAATACCTTTTTCCACCCAACTCCTTGTTTGAGACACTTTAGTTCAATTTTTGGTATGTATCTTGATTATCTAGCTTCGTCTTTAGATTTCTGTTTTAGTGGTCCCCTTGGTTACATCCGTAATCACATTCATTGGCCGAGAAGTAGATGAAGTAGGTTTCTTTTAGGCCTTCGAACATTTAATAGAACGCAAAAACCACTCATCCACATCATTTATTGTTTTCTTCTTCTTTTTATTTTTCTTTTTATTACCATTTATTTATGTAGGTGTGAATATGGCTAGGCATACATTTTAATTCTGGAACTTGTTTGTGGTATAGATATTGTCATGTTAGTGTTATAATTTTTTTTTAAAAAAAAAAAACACAATTTTTATGTGCAATGAACGTGCTAAAATACATAAAAATTATGTTTATTTCTATTCTAATTTATGTCATAAAGAGGTCAAATGCATGAACTTCTGGCAGCTATATTAATGAAGTTATATTCACTTTTGATCTTTCCCTTTGGTCGGTAAGGTTACAAGAAACTGACTTGACCAGAAATCCAAATTGCTTAAACACGGGGGATCCAATTCTTGATAAAATCTCTCTTCAGTAGCCATGGATCTACAAATTCTATCATCCATGGCAGATGGTTATTTGGACCGACACTCCTACCAGCAGTTAAATGAGTAATCAAAAACTATTGTTTCTTGATTGTCCACACCATCCTATCATTTGGAAGCACAAAAAAATATTGCAATTCTGACTCATTTAGAAATGAATTCATGAATTTATTTTCAAATGAATTGAGTTCTTGCCTCCAAAAAATAATAAATGCCTACCCATAGAACAGCAAATACAATGCCCAATTCAGGCTGCTGGGAACTTATGCAGTTCCTTCCCCCATCTTCCAGTAAGAGATAGGGTAAACAAACACGAATGGGCTCCTTCAATCCAGCCTGTCTATATAAAGCATAAGCTCCAAACTAGAGATCAGATCTGGTTTCTCCATAATACTTCTCTACACAGTTGTATTTTGGTTGATCCACCACCTTCTGTCTGACACAATCTCTGCTATTCAATGACACCTCCGTGGTCTTATTAAATGCTACCACACTTATAAATTCACTCATTCCTACACTGCATGCTAAGAGCATCTCCAGTTATACAACTTCATCGAATTGTTTAACTTCTATTTTATGTATTTTATTATGTCACATTAGTTGAAAAAATATTATTTTATGTTAAGAATCAGTTGCTTATATAAGCAATTGTATTTATACTGTATCATGTCAGCTGGAAGTACTGTATTTAAGAATCATTAAGCACTCTCCGTTGAAAATGCTAACAGAATTTAAATAGGTTAACCTAGTAAATAAGAGCTCAGTTTAACTAAATTTTGTTAAGTATGTAGTGGTGAATTTAAAAGAATAAAAATAAATGTAATAGGATTATTGCCACCGACACCCCAAGCACCAGGCAGAAACTTGGCATTTAATGCTTTTCAACGCACCGTTTTCCGCATGGACCGTATCATTCTATCCGTATACATAATTTCAGACCCACATGACTTATAATGGTGGGACATTACATTAAAAATACAAACAGCCCACATGCTTCTCTTGTGACTTGCATATACAAAAATTGCAATCATTAATTGTTTTTTCTTCCGACACATGGTAGAGTAACTGAAGATTGAGAACACGTAACTAAAGATTCTGTTTTTGTTGATGAATTTGACAGGAACATACGCAATCATACCGAAAGAAGGAACTTGGGTTTCTTCTCATGTGGGACCGGGAACCCAATTGACGACTGCTGGCGCTGCGACAAGCGGTGGTACCTTCGCCGTAAGCGGCTGGCCGATTGCGGCATCGGATTCGGACGCAATGCCGTCGGTGGCCGTGACGGAAGGTACTACGTGGTGACAGACTCGAGCGATGATGACCCGGTTAACCCCAGACCAGGCACTCTCCGACACGCCGTGATCCAGGACAGGCCATTGTGGATTGTGTTCAAGAGAGACATGGTGATTACACTGAAGCAAGAACTAATTATGAACAGTTTCAAGACAATTGATGGCCGTGGTGTGAATGTGCACATTGCCTACGGGGCCTGCATTACTATACAATTCATCACAAATGTTATCATTCATAGTTTGCATATTCATGACTGCAAGCAGACTGGTAACGCAATGGTTCGTAGCTCGCCGTCGCATTATGGATGGAGGACTCTGGCTGATGGTGATGGGATTTCCATTTTCGGGTCGAGCCACATTTGGATTGACCACAACTCCCTTTCTAATTGCGCAGATGGCCTAATTGATGCTATTATGGGCTCAACCGCCATAACCATCTCCAACAACTATTTCACTCATCACAACGAGGTAAGATACTATGAATAATGCTATATTGATCCATTTTCTCAAACAAGTAGTCACTAATGAAACAATTTGATTTAGTGACATTACTTGTATATTAGCTGCATTGGATCAAATTTTGCTGTTTTATTAAGCATACAAAATTAAGTGCTGCAATTATTTTTCAACTATTATTACTTTTATGATCCTTGATATTTCACTTAAGTGATTCAGTTATCTAAAATAAATGGGAGAATTGAAGTATTTGTTTATGGGTTCTGAATTATGCAGGTTATGTTATTGGGTCACAGTGATTCTTATGTAAGAGATAAGCAGATGCAAGTGACCATTGCCTACAACCATTTTGGGGAGCGTCTTATTCAGAGAATGCCAAGGTAAAAACATATTTGAGCAAGTCATTACTGTTCTTATTGAGCTTTTCCACATAAGAGAACTAGGCTTAGGCCTTATTCCATAAAGATTCCTGTTGGGCTCTGACTGAAAGAGGCCTTCCTCAGTCCATCTGATCCTTTTTGTCTTTAGAACTTCGATTAGGCCCCTTTCATAAATAAACAATTGGGTCCATCTCTAGAATCCACTGTTTTATTTATTTAATATAAAAATAATAAAACGAAAATCAAAGCCAAAAACTCACACACACACACACACACACACAAATCAACATAAAAGAAAACAAGAAAGTGAAACTTCAGAAAAATCCAACATCTCATCCTGCGACATAAACCAAAGTTTCTGAGATTGGGACTGATATCAAGGAAATACATAATATTTTAGCTATAGATGTTGTAACATTTTAGCTATAGATCTTGTAACATCTGCTAACAATGAAAGGTGGATTAACGAAAATGCAGGTGTAGACATGGTTATTTCCATGTGGTAAACAATGACTATACCCACTGGGAAATGTATGCAATTGGTGGCAGTGCTGATCCTACTATTAACAGCCAGGGCAACCGGTATCTTGCTCCTCAGAACCCCTTTGCCAAGGAGGTAATCGTTTTCTTTGGTATAATTTTCACGGTGACGATCAATCTAGAATGGTGATAATCTTAGAATAATGTTAAGTATATTTATTTTATCTCATAAAGTGTTGCTTAACTACATCCAAATCACAATCTAATCAGTCAGTCCTAATTATTTAAATGCTACTATATATATATATATATATATATGTAGTTACAGTATGAACATAATTTTAAATGTAATTAATATTAAAGTTTGTGCTTAAAAATGGAAAAATTGTGGTGAGCTGCAGGTGACAAAGAGGGTAACCACATCAAGTGGCATATGGAAAAATTGGAATTGGAGGTCAGAGGGAGACCTTATGCTGAATGGTGCCTTCTTCACTTCATCAGGAGCTGGATCTGCAGCTAGCTATGCCAGAGCCTCAAGTTTAGGGGCCAAGTCCTCCTCTATGGTTACTGCCCTTACATCTGGTGCTGGAGTCCTTAATTGCCTCAGGGGTTCCATGTGTTAATACAAAAAAAATTAGTATGAGGAAAACATCCCACAAAAAAATTAGAAAAAGAAAGAGAGAAAAAAATGATAAAAGAAAGGAAGGAAGAAAAGCTTTCATTCTTTCTCCCCTTATTATTGCATTTTTATAAATGTATTGAGTGAGTTTGCAGCCATTATTGTGGAATCCCCTGTTTGTCTTTGTCCCTCCAATTAAATATTGGAAAAAAAATTTGTACATTTTTTCTTACATGGGTCAACTGTTATCAAATCGATGACAGCGATTGCTTAGAAAAAGCCAGTTACCCGCTATCTGATTGCTTCACTTGTAATAGAGTTTTTTCTTTAAATTTCCAAGGGAAAACAAATTTTAATCCCATCTTTTCTTCAGTAATTTCTTTCTGTCTTCCCAAATATCTTCTAGGTTTGGTCTAGTGTACAAGTTCCTCCATGAATGTGTGCCCATCTTCATTTAGAGGATTTGTCCCAAATAAGTTGGGTGAAGAACTAAAAGAAAGATGGAATGTATGATTACAAGTGTGGCTGCGTCTGTCTATATAAAATTTTCCCTTCTTACTCTCTGCCTTAGAATTGTGATTTTTCTTCCTTTTCCCTTCTTGTTGGATTGCATGAAGAATATAAACGGATGTTTAATTGATGTTAAAACATCTTTCACTACTAAATTTTGCTATGAAAATTAAATGTCATTATAAAATTGTTGTAGGAAAGGGTTACGATCAGCAATTTATCCAAAATTTCCATAGTTCCAATTCTTCTATTAACTAAATTCATAAACTCAATTCCTCAAGTCTCCATAGTTTTTATGGATTCTCAACTTAATTTTTGTTGTCATTTCACAAAATGAACTTATTAGGATAAATAAGGTCGAGAGTTTTTAGTGAAAAGGTATATTCATGCAAAATTTAATTATAGAGATAATAAATTGATATAATGTTTTCAAAATCAATATTGAATTGATGTTAAAATATAATTTAATACTAATTTGATGTCTCATTTATTTTTTAGATACAAATTTGATAGTTTTTTTTTTAAATATTATAAATTTGATAAGATATGAGAAAATATGTCTACCCTTAGTCACTCCCAAAAAAAGATACAATTAATATTACAAGTGGCTTAAGAACTACGTATTTTAAAATATGTATTATTAATTTAATTCAAATTATATTATTTAGAATAATATTATCAATATAATTTTTTTGGTAAATAATGTTATCAATATATGTTAGTCACAAACTATCTAAAATAGAATTAGTTATATTTATATATAAAATAGAGTGACAATTAATTACCACTGGTGTGAATCAAAAGTATACTTGAACCATTACATAGTTTTGTGTAGAATAAATTTCATGTAACTCACCTTGAATTTAATATATCCATCATGTAAATTATATTCATAAAAATTCAAAATTAACTACTCACCCATCATTATACTTTAACATAAAATAAGATTTTTTTAAAAAATATAAGTAAAATTTAGGTTAAATTTAACTTTTAGCCTTTCTGTTTGTTCCAATTTATAATTTCACCCCTAGACTTTTTTTTTCTTATAATTAGGTCCTTAAAGTTTGTTTCCCTTTGTAATTAACTATCTATGCTTATTAATTTAAAGATTTCGACATGCAATTATCTAATATGGCTAGCATTTGTGAAATTACATGGTTATATGTAAGAGTTTATTGGCTAAGAAGGGTGAATTGATTGGACTAGTAAAAAATTTATTGTAAGTAAGCCTTCTTGAAATAAAGTTTCTATTTTGAAACAAGTTTTAGTTCTAATTAGTCTATATATAAATTAGTTTTGCAAAATATAAAAATGGTAAATGGAGAGAAGACACAAGGATTTTATGGTGGTTTGATGGTCGAAGAAAGACTTTTCTTGGATCCACTCCACTCCTCTCAAGTTTCAATCATTGGACACTTGAGGATAATCTACTAAGTGTTTGATGACTTATAATCATTCAATTCTTACAACCTCTTTTACACTAACATCCACTAACTTTTCACACAAGTCCCAACTCAAGCTTTCTCACAAAGCTCTTGTTGGTATATTTCTAAAATTTGGGATTTGATATTTGCCTCTTGTAGCTTTTGGATCCCACAGTGGATGTTTTATTTCTTGACATAGATCACGATCCACGCACACACAAACTTACCCAAATTCTTGATATCCATATCTGCATTAGATTTGTAATCATGAACAAACACTTTTCCTGGTGGTTGTAGAGTGGCTACTAGAGTCCTTCACAACAAAAATTACATATTCTAAGTCCTAAGGCCTTAGATGGTGCCATTGATAATAAAACTATGAGGAGAGTAGGTAGCAAATTCATATTTTCCATGGTGTCATAAGGGAGCACAAATTTTCTATATATATTTTTGGAATATTTTGCTCTACTTAAGAGCAATTTGGGGATATCATCTTAATTAATTTAGAACCTTTATTTAAGGAATAATTATCTACAAAATCAATTTGTAGATAATATGCTCATCAGATATCAATATTAACCATCATAAATTCATTTAGGATTAATTTCTTTATTTATCTCTATTATTTATTTAAATAAATCAAATAATTAATGGATAACAAGATTAAAAATAATCCCATGTAGCATGTCCATATGAATGCATCACATGACATGCAATATCTCCTACTCATACACATGGGCATGCGTACTCCTTAATCAAATGTTAGTTTAATCTCTTAGTCATATGAGAGATGGAATCTGCGACCACACAAGAAAGGTACCAACAAGTAATGACATACTATGTACCATCTAATTGGCATGACACTACTCAAATCTCGTTATACTCCAAATCATCTACTTACACCAAATTCTTGCATCCTTGATCCCTTTTGAATATAGAGCCACACAAAAAACAATCTATGTCCTTTGTGCTCATGTTACATTAACTACACTAGTTTATATAATTGCCAGGGTAATGAGCCACAAACCTACAAGCATAAGATCAAATGATTTTTTCTTAGACACTTATGTTAATCCACAAAATTTAAGTTGTTTTCCTAGACATGTTCTATTGGACTATATGATTCTTAGTCCTTAAAGGTCATGCTAAAGTAGCAATACCTAGCCTTAGATTCAAAATATAGGTCCTAGTTTTAAAAAGTACGAATGTAGGACACTCACAAGTCCTATAAGGCTCACACAATGATGAAGCAAGGATTTATTCAGTTACTCCATAACATAGGTTGGCATATAGCACATATAGTGTAAAATGTATGCTATGGTGGAGCTTCCACTTAAGGCTTGTTGCATTCTTATATTACACCATATAGAACTAAGACTAATCACTACAAAATGACTAGTTTGAAATATAAAGTTCTAAATCCGACGTCATACAAGCTATATAGATGTGTGAACATCATCTGTGTTCACTCTTTGAAGAGTCTTATCTTAACTCATAGCTAATGTGACATGTTTTTACAATAAATCCTCACTTACCACCTAGATAACAAGGAGATCACCTACACATGATACCTAATGATCGTTTAAGTGATCTTATCCTATCCGCAACTCTAGAAAGAGACCAAGGAAGGAAACTTCTTTTGGAAATGATTATATGCTTTTTGATTGAAAATGATCCTGTAACTTACTTCGATGCTATCTTTTCTTTTGATGTACCCTATGGAAAGAAGCCATAAAAACTGAAATTTATTCTATTTAATTAAATGAAACATGGAATTCAATTGATTTACCTTAAGGAGCAAAACCCATTGGTTGTAAATGGATTTTCAAAAGGAAATTTAATCCTAATAGTTCAATTGAAAAATATAAAGCGTGTCTTGTTGCAAAATATTTTATTCAAAAATAAAACATTGATTATTTTGATACTTATACGTCATGACAAGAATTTCATAAACACTCTTTTTGTTTGCATTAACCTCTTTTTTAAAATTATTTGTACATCAAATGAATGTAAATGCTTCCTTTTTAGACGGTGATTAAGAAGAAGAAATTTATATGGAGTAACCAGAGTGTTGTAAAGTCCTTGGACAAGAAAATAAAGTTTGTAAATTAATAAAGTCTTTGTATGATTTGAAGCAAGCATCAAAATAGTGGCATAAGAAATTTGATCAAACATTAATAAATAGGGGCTTTTCATACATTGAAGTGGTATGAAAATGGTGAATGTGTGATTATTAATTTATATGTTAATGATATACTTATCTTTGGCACAAGTCTTCATATAGTGTATGAGACCAAATTTTTCTTAGCTTCAAATTTTGATATGAAAGACATGGGTGAAGCCAGTGTTATCTTGGGTATTGAAATTATTAGGAAATGTAATGGCATAATGTTATCACAACAACATTATGTAGAAAAATTTCTTAAGAAATTTAGTTATTTTGAGGAAAAATCCGTTAGTACTTCTTATGATACAAATACTCAATTAAAGAAAAATTTAGGTGATTCAGTGGCCCAGTTTGAATATGCTTAGATTATTAGAAGTTTAATACACTTAATGAATTTTTCTAGACCTAATATAACATATGTTGTGTGTAGACTAATCAAGATCACTAGAATGCACTAGTAAAACTAATGAGATATTTAAGAGGTACTATGAACTACAATATCTTATATAGTGGGTCTCCCATTGTATTAGAAGGATACACTGATGCTAATTCGATCTCTCATTCAGATAAGACAAAATCCACTAGTGGTTTTATGTTCACCCTTGTGGGTACTATAGTGACTTGAAAATCATCCAAGCAAAAAATTATAGCTAGATCCACCATGCAGTCATAATTTGTGGCTCTAGAGATGGTTGGAAGTGAAGCTGAGTGGATAAGAAATTTCTTCTCAAATATAATGTTAGGCATAAAACCAAGACTTTTGGTATATATGCATTGTGATTGTTAATTGGCAATAGCCATTGCAAAAAATAAAGCTTTCAATGGCAAAAGTTAACATATTAGATTGAGACATAATGTTGTGAAGCAATTGCTTAAAGATGGAATAATTTCCATTAACTATGTGAAATCTAAAAGGAATTTGGCTAATCCTTTGATGAAAACCTTGGATAGAAAGCAAATAATTGAAATATCAAAGGGAATGGGACTAATGCTAATTTGAAATTAACAATGATGGTAACCTAACCTATGTGATTAGAGATCCTATGAAAAATAATTTTCAGTCCCTCTTATGGTATATGATTAGTGTTAAACTACAAATTATAAGTGATGATGAGTTTAGATCTTAATGAATTCTATATCCCTTATGGGTGATGTATTTAATTGAAATGTACACTTTATGGAATCACTTACATGAGTGTGGAGGGGCTTGCTCATATGAGATTTGTGGCAAAATCTCTAAAAGACTCATGAATTACTGAGCACGCACATGGCCTATTAGCGCAAAACTGTGTTGTGTAGCAAAATACTTTACAAGTGTAAAATGATTTATGGGAATGTTAACTTACAACAAGAGTTATAAGTTCATAGAAGCTATAAGCTTCGTTTATAATTCATTAGGTTATGTCTTATTGCTTCTAGATTTGGTTCATAGTTTAAAAGACTCCAAACTGATGTTTTACACTTTGAAGAGAATCCAACAAATCCTTTCTTTTTCTAAAAACTCTTTTGAAATAAGTGGGGGATTATTGTTTAAAAGGAAAAAAAAGTATTTTAAAAGGGCTTTATTTTTTGTATTGTTTTAAAGCCCTACATTGCTTGGACCAAGGGATGTTAAAAGGTGTATATATATATATATATATATATATCAAAGATCACTCTTAGTCTATTAACAAGTGAGTTAAAAGGTGGGCTCACACGCATGAGATGGGCTAATCCAAAAGTAAAAGCTGGATTTGTCCCCATGTGTCAATAATATGTGAGGTCTAGCTCTTTTTTGTTGAATTTAATTTTTTGATGTTTTAAACATTGAAGCTTATCTTAAATCAGATTATTTTAACTATTGTAAATTAAAATAGCCCTAGATTTTTCTCTAACGTATTCCCATGTTTTCTCAAACATCTTAAATGTTTACTCGAGATTTTCTCTAAACCATTTTACTAGCCTTTATTAGCTTTAACATTTTACTTCCTAGCTCTCCTTATAAATTGAAGCTCACATATTCATTTTTTTTACAAAAAAAAAAAAAACTCTCATCTTTTCTGTTTCTTTTATTGTCGGGCTTATTATTTTGTTGTTGCCTATTACTTGTTCTATGTGTGTAATACCAGAGCAGACAAGTCTATTGTAGCCTGGAGGAATAGCCAATCACATCTTTACATGGAGGGAGGATAATTCATTGAGAATAGTTATCCTTTCATGCCTCATAATGCTACTTTAACAATAAATAAGATATTAAAAATAACCTTATGTAGCATGCTATCAAGATTTTCCAAAAGCGTCCTTTATTTTAATCTTTAGCTAATGTTTACAACTAGTATCAATCAAGAATTTCTTACATACAAAATTATGTAACTCATATCACTCAGAATAACAACACCTAATAGTGCATATTTGCAAGTTTGAGTACTTAAGAGAATATGAAGACTTTTGACAGTAATGGTTTGCAGGCTCTTGGAATCAATATCACTACTTTTTTTTTATTATTATTTTTAACTTCTACTTAAGAGGCTTTATATAGACTTGGATATACTTATAAGCATTACTCTTTGTCAGTCAACACTTGGAGTTGGTGTGGATGAATTTGTTTTGAGAAAAAATAGCATCAAAGTTTCCCTTTGGATCTTTTTAGAAGATTTTCTAGTCGATCAAATTAATGGAGCAACCTTTCTTCTCTTTCATTATGATATTTCAAATTTGAACTAAAGGTTTATTGCTAAACGGGAAGCACTATTTGAATAATGTTAAATATCTTAAAATATATATTAATACTACTAAATGAGAAGCATTATTTGAACAATGTTAAATACCCTAAGATATATATATATATATATATATTAATACTATAAAAATTGAGACTTTGATATACCAAATCTTATAAAATATCAACCTTTCATTCTTTTATCTTGACAAGGAGACCTTAATTGCTTATACTTACTTTGTTCAAACTGTTAGCCTAGATTATTCTAATTTACATATTTTCCCTGGTTTTAATGTTGAATTAAAATTTTTATAATTTTTATCTAACAATTTATTTTAGTGTTTTGATTTACTTTGCAGGTTCAAAGATATTTGATTCAAGTTTCAAGAGATCCAAGTTCAGTTTTTAGGACTTATTTTGTTTTAATAGGATCTTTTGTAAATAAGCTCAGATAATATTTGATCCAAATGTTTTTAATTAAACAA
>JANHAO010022984.1:0-12023 GCA_026873985.1 Saraca asoca
ATTAAAACAGCACAAAAGCACACACACAATTTAAAATGAAAAAACTTCAAATTCTAAGAAAAATTATAAATGATAAGATAATCACTGTAAAAACAAGATTATATGATAATTTGTACAAAGTGTTTCAACCATAATCTCATAACTTCATTATCACTATCTCTATATGTCTCTCAAATCTTTGTGAGGTTTTAATACATACTCATTCCACATAACTCTTCTAGGTACTTACAAAATTACTTCTCTCACACGTCAAATCCTTATTAAATACAAATATTTATACTTCAAAATATTTGCTTGACAAGCAATCACACTCCTTCTCTATCACAAAAATTTAACTTAAATATGTAGATAAATTAAAATAGGAAGCATTCACTAATTGATAACAACTAAATTTGAATCAAATGCATTGTTTGGCAATTAGCTAATTGTACTTCCGGTTAACTGATAGCTAATTATATTAATTGATAATAATGAATGGATTATCAAAAAAAAATGAAAGTGTAAGATGCTAAGAGAGACAAACAGAGGCCGAACAAATCCTGGAAGTGCACTCAATTAGTAAGAGCCATTGGTTGAAGTCTTGAAGAGAAAGTCAATCTGTCAAAAAGAAATCACATTCACAGCATATTTTTTCTTAAAATAAACTGAAATTTACAGTATATATTATTTATTATTATGATTTTTTTATATAAAATGTAGTGGGTCTAGAGATTCATATTGGATATATAATATTTCTATTTGTTATTATCAATAAGGATTACATGGCAGTGTGCAGTAAGAATAAGAAAAGTTGGGAGTGAGGAAGAGGAGGAGAAGATATTTTATAGTGTAAAAAAGAAGATGTCACAAATTAACAATAGCACCAAAAAAATTGTCAACAAGTAGTAGCTGGGACAGGTTGCGGGTTAGGAATGGTGTACTAATAGCATTGCTCATGGCAACTTCTTTTGTATTGACGGTGTTGCTCATAACAACTTCCGATAGCATTACTCATGGCAACTTCTTTTGTACTAATAGCGTTACTCATAGCAATTTCTTATACCAACGCATTACTCAAACTAATGTTTTCCTAAAAATAACACCACCCACAAAAATAATTTTGCTTCAACCCCATTTATATAAATATTTTTTAAATTTACACCTCATAAGTCAAAAAGCCTATTTTTTTTAGGTATTATTTGACACCTCATAATTTAAGATAAAATATATAATCAAAATTTAGATTATGTTTGAGATTTTCAAACAAATTATATAATCTATCCAAAAATCTTCTTTTCTATGTCAAATTTCATACAATACTATATGAAAGAAGATAAAAATAAATATAATAGTGTTAAAATAAATATTAAATTATTAAAAATAAAAATTATTCTTTTATATTCTCACACATCTCTCTTGTTAAGATAAATATTAAATTATTAAAATTAGAAGAATTCTTTTATATCATCTTTCTTTCTTTTTGTCATTTTATAATTTTCTTTTCAGATTTTATATATAATTTTGGTTGAATTTTATATGCTTGAATTGTGATAAATTTTTTACTATTATGTTGTACATATACATATTGTTATAGGCGTTTTCTGGTTCTGCGAAATGGGCTAGCAAAAATCCTATAGCAGACTAAGTCTGAATAAGAAAAGAGCCAAGCTCGCTAGGCTGCTATCTACACGAGCACAAAAAGAGGTCGAAGTCCCAGCTCGCTAAAGGAGAAGACCCAGCTCACATAATCAGCAACTTGTGAGCTCGCATTGCTATAGGCGAGCTCGCAAAGTTTGTCCTTGCTGACCAAAAGCCAACAGTGACCCCAGAGTCCCAGCTTACGAACACAGTGTCAAGTTCAACAACGATCTCATTAGGGGAAAAATCACGAAGCAAGTGCCCTCAGACTTAGTGCGTGGGGCCAATATGTAAGAAGCAACATCACTGGCCCATCTGCAGAAAGCAAGCTTCAGATATTAGCTGCTAGTCTACAGAAGATATTTTGCAGTAGCCTAGGTTGTCTTGTACATTTATTCTGATGTAATAAAAATACAAATTATATAATTACATTTGTAACCTCCCCATCCTCTATAAATAAGAAGAGGGAGATCACTATAAGACATGCTAAATTTCTATATTGAAACTCTGTAAAATTCTTTCCAAACAAATAAAAAGCTACCTTAAACATAGGGATCAATGCCGCCCGATTTTGGCTGAACCACGTTAAAATTACCGTGTCTCTGTTGCTTTTCCCCTGTCTTTCCTCATTTTCTTTACTTTTTCAACTAGAAGTTAGTTTAAGTTTCGAAAGAACCTCTCAGGTTGGCTAAGTTTTGGCAGAACCGAAATTCACCATTAACATTTTGGCGCCGTCTATGGGGACTTATCTATTCTAGTTGATTTTCAGTATTTTGGCTGATTTTCTTTACAGACATAATGGCTAGAGAAAGGATCATGAAAGCTTTAAATGCATTGGTTGAGCCCCCCTTGAAGGCCATGTATCTACAACAAATTCCTCCACTACTCCTGTCATAGGCATCGCTGCTGACTTGCCGCTAGCCAGCTCTTTTCAACCTCCTACCATTGCCAACGGCCCTGATGGAGCACAAACATGGCACCAAAGCTAAGAAATGCTAGAAGGTTCAGTGAGAAAATGGCCAAGGCATTGCAGATGCTGGCACAAGTGCAAGCTTAGGGTTTGTAAAAGCATATTGAAATCACTACACCCGAGAACATTCACCAGTAGTAGCAAGTTGCAAGTTTGAACAGAGCTAATAAATAGCACATTTTAGGTCACCACTTATGCGATTAGGAAGATAGGAAGAGCCATCAGGCCTCTAGCTAGTAGTCTGGGGCATTAACTTCATTGGTAGAAGAATTGCTTCAGAGGGTGAAGCAGTTAGAGGCACACCCTCGAGCTCGAGACAATTGAGGTCGCACAAAGGACCAAACTCCCTTCTCCTAGGAGATTGAGACAAGGCCTTTCTCTCAAAGTTTAAAATCCCTTCAATTTCACTGTACAATAGGGATAGCGATTTGTGCAACCACTAAGACATGTTCAACATACAGATGGATCTTTGAACAAGTAACCCCTTGATCAAGTGTCGTATCTTCTTGACCATACTGGGAGATACACCTTGAATGTGGTTTAGGAGTCTTCCAGCTTGCAATATTAACAGCTGGTATGAATGCCAGGAAAAATTTTTCAACCAGCATAGGACACTGAAAAGGTAGCTTACACCCCCTATCATCTCGCTATAATCTTTCAGCACAAGCATGAGTTAATTCTGGCACGAGATCAACAATGTAAAGAGCCCATCTGACAAGAGCATTCTGATAGCGATCTCGGTAGGACTTCATAAGGATGGAAAATTGTATAAAAGAATATATAAATCCCCAATGGCAAACCTAGGCAAATTTTACGATCGAATTACTAAGCAAATTAGGTAGGAAAAGACCTTTGGTTCAGAGAATTAGAGGGACAAGGCAAGTGGCTCTGAGCAGAATAAGAAGAGAAGCAATGAGAGTCAGAAAATTGACCCCAATAGTCAGCTCATAAAGAAAGCGAAGGTCGAGCAACCTCAGCCTCCAGGTCATCATGATCATTACAGCATCCTATCAGACACTTCAAATAGGATTTTCATGACGGAAAAGGGTAGAGAAGACTTTGGGACTCCCACCCCTATAAAGACTCCTCATGGAAATAGAAATATGAATAAGTTTTGTGCTTACCATAATGAAGCTGGGCATAACATTTCAGATTGTTGAGCCCTCAGAGACGTGATTGAAGATCTGATCACGATGGGTCATCTAAAAGAGTACATGCTACGACCCACAGAATAGTAGCCTTCTCAGCCTCAACAGGATCTTGAGGAAGAGCAATCCACTGCAGTGAGAACCATATTTTAGTCCTATAATGAAGCATGTAAAAATAGCCTAAATTTTGATGTATATAGTTTAAGCAAATTCTCAACAAATGTTAATTCGGAAGTTGGCCCTCGATATGTGAGCTCCCTCATTTCAGCTTACAAATGTATCCTTTTAAGTTTCAATTTAAATTTCTATTGCATTAGAATGACCTATTTCTTGGCACCGTCCTAATATGATCAAGTGTGCATATGACCAACTTTCTTAGGCACCATATGCATACTACCTCACTATGTACATGACTAACTTTCTTAGGTACCATGTGCATGCGATCTCATCATGCATATAACTAACTTTCTTAAGTACTATGTGCATATGACCTTTAGCTCGTGCACATGACCAACTTTCTTTTGTACCATATGCACATTACCTTGCTATGCACATGACCAACTTTCTTAGACACCATGTGCATGTGACCTTATCATGCATATGACAAACTTTCTTAGGCACCGTATGCATACGACCTTCTACTTGTGCATATGACTAACTTTCTTAGGTACCATATGCACGTTATCTCGCTATGCACATGACTAACTTGCTTAGGCACCATGTGCATGCGATCTTCAGCTTGTGCACATGAATAACTTTCTCAGGCAGCATATGCATGCAGCCTTTTACTACTTGTGCATATGACCAATTTTCTTAGGCACCATATGCACGCTACCTCACATGACCAACTTTCTTAGGCTCCATGTGCATACAACCTTACTATGCATACGACCAACTTTCTTAGGCACCATATGCATGTGATCTTTAGCTCGTGCACATGACCATCTTTCTTAGGGACCATGTGCATGTAGCCTTTTACTACTCATGCATATGACCAACTTCCCCCAGCCTTTTACATGCACCTCGCTCACATGGCCAACTTGCTTAGGTACCATGTGTTCATGACCTAATAATTCACAGCTCTTATACGACCAAATATTCGTAACTTACATGTGATTTCTTTCTAGGCATAGCTCTCATGTGACCTACCTACATACTACTCGTAACTAAGGCACCTTGATGCTCAGCTTGTTATTTATCAAGAGGCATTGCCAATTGGTTATTCAAGTATCTCATCTTATTGTGATTTGCATAAATTCATATTATCATCTGTGATGTGCAAAACATTCAAACACAGTACAACATGCAAAAGTCATGAAGGAAAATTTCATTCATAAAAAGTCTCAACGAGATAAGTTTACACCAACAAGATTTAGAACACAAATCAAAACAAAAAAATCCTACAGTTATCACATTTTGGGAAAGAAAATTGGCTTCATGGAGATGAACTTTAGCCAACACCAATAGAAGGACTGGCCACCACACGAGCTCCTTAATAGCTAACGGTTCCTTTCCTGACTCATCCCTTCCACTGGGACTGAGAAATCAGTAGACATGGTTGGAAAGGCAAGGCCTCATAGCATCATAAAGAGGAAATAATCCAAGGCCTGCATAAGACTTCCCAACAACCAACAGGAGAAGCTATTCATAGGAATCATGTGCAGCAAGCCATTCACACATTGTAATCTTATGCAGCAGACCATACACACTTCAAAGTGCTTCACTGGAAGCTAAATTACCAAAAACATGGTGGGCTTGTTTGAGGTACCCATCAATTCACTCAATGAAGGAGGAGAAACCCTCCCCACACTTTACATAGACCAGCTAAGTCTCCCCAAAGAGTTCAGAAGAACTCCCAACCACTGCCATTAAAGGCTTTGGGAGAAAACAAGGCAAACTCTTCTGTGATAGTGAGATAAGTATAGTATGAGGTATGGCCTGCGTCAGATGAAATGACAAGTTGATTAAAGACTTTTGACTGCACAGTAATCTATAAAGAAGGCCTTTTACCAGCAAAATTATTCAACTCCCAACTCGCGAAACAAGCTAAGAGTTGGGGGGCTCATGTTATAGGCGTTTTTCGATTCTATGAAATGGGCTAGCAAAAGTCCAGCAGTAGACCAGGTCTGAATGAGAAAAGAGCTAAACTCGCTAGGCTGTTATCTGCACAAGTACAGAATAAGGTCAAAGTCCCAGCTCGCTAAAGGACAGGACCCAACCCGCATAATCAATAACTTGCTTCTCCCAACCACTTCCATTAAAGGCTTTTCGGAGAAAACGAGGCAAACTCTTCTATGATAGTGAGATACGTATAGCATAAGGTATGGCCTGGGTCAGATGAAATGACAAGTTGATTGAAGACTTTTGATTGCATGGTAATCCATAAAGAAGGCCTTTTGCCAACAAAACTGTTCAACTCCCAGCCCACAAAACAAGCTGAGAGTTGGGGGCTCATGTTATAGGCATTTTTCGATTCTGTGAAATGGGTTGGCAAAAGCCCAGCAGCATACTAAGCCTGAATGAGAAAAGAGCCAAACTCACTAGGCCGTTATCTGCACAAGCACAGAACAAGGTCGAAGTCCTAGCTTGCTAAAGGACAGGACTCAGCTTGCATAATCAGTAACTTGCTAAATGCGAGCTCGCATTGCCAAAGGTAAGCTCACAAAGTTCATCTTCACTAACTGAAGGCCAGCAGCGACCCTAGAGTCCCAACTCGCGGACACAACGTCAAGTTTAGCAACGATCTTGTTAAGGGAAAAATCATGAAGTAGGTGCCCTCAGACTTAGTGCGTGGGGCCAGTATGCAAGAAGTAACATCATAGGCCCCACTCGCAGAAAACAAGCTTCAGAGATCAACCGCCAATCTGTAAAAGATATTTTACAGTAGTCTAAATTGTCTTGTACATTTATTTTAATGTAACAAAAATAAAAACTATATAATTACATTTGAAACCTCCCCAACCTTTATAAATAAGAGGAGGAAGATCGCTATAAGGCTTACTGAATCTTTGTACCAAAATTCTGTAAAATTCTCCCCAGACAAATAAAAAATTACCGTGAACGTAGGGACCGATGCTGCCCGATTTTGGTTGAACCACATTAAAATAACTGCATCTCTGTTACTTTTCCTCTACCCTGCCTTTTTTTCTTTGCTTTTTCAACCAAAAGTCAGTTTAAGTCTTGAAAGAACCTCTCAGCTTGGCTGGGTTTTGGCAAAACTAAAATTCACCGTCAACACATACATACATATGTGTATATGTATTAATCAAACATGTTATATTATTTTGTTATCCTAGTGTAAATTTTTAATTTGTATTATTATATTTTTTTTTAAAAAAATATTAATCATTGGAGGGATTTTGGTCTAAACATGTTTAAAATTCATTTAAGATAATTTTATTGATTCTTGATATTTAAAAATATTTTTATCAAATTAATTATTTTTTAAATTATACATTCTTATATAATATAATAATAAATAAAAGATATAATAATTTTATATAAATATTTTTCTTATAAAGTATCAAATCAAACATTATATAATACCCTACCTTATCCTATGCGTCCATATACTATATTATGGCGTGTAGTTGAGACAGGAATGCATTAAGTTGTGTGGAAACGTTAATACTATCTCCCCAACCAAAACTGCAGTTTGCAATTTCCAGCTGCTCAGGATGTAAAAGCTGACTCTGTGCATTGAGGTTTGATCTGCTCATGGTAGATAGCACAGGTCATAAGAGAATATTAAAACAATACTGAAAATCCCAATACAAATTCTGTCTATGAAAGTTGACTCGTTGTTAAAGTAAAGATGCATTTTATCTGTAAAGGTAATTTTTTATTTTTTGATTTTTTTAAATGCATTTAATGCGTATTTAAATATAATTTTTATTCTCATCATTAAGTGATAATATAAGATAATTAACAATAAGTTATGGTGATGTGAATGTTGGCGGTAAAAGTAATTTAGTTGTGGATAGCAGTTTTGTCGCAAAATAATGAAAGAGTGAATGCTAGTGATAATGGTGAATGACGGTTTAAGCTATAGTGACAGAGTTGGTGAATAATAAGAGTAGAGTTTTGTCATAATTTGTTACCTTATTTAAATGATTTCAAAAATTTTATTATGTGAAAACAAAAATATGGAAAATATTTTTATTGTTATTTTTTGTGGAACTTTTAAAAATAAAGATTTATTTTTTAAAAATAAAAATAGTAAAAATCAGTTAAATGTATATTTTATGAGTTTCTTATTTTAAAAGAAAATGAAAATAATGAACAGCAGAAGCAAACGCATCTTATATTGTCCATAAGAAAAAGTCTTATTTGCGTTGGGTAAGATTCACGTATAAAAAATGTTGCGGCTTTACTTTAGACAATGATCCTATGAATGATTTTCTAATCAGTATAATACACTTTCTGTATAATGCACTTTATCATTACATGGGCTTCATCAGTTAATAATGTGATGTAAATTATCATTTCAAACACGTAATTTACTATTCTAAAATAATTGTTTGTAATAATTAAAGTGTTTTCTTTTATTTAAATTTGATTTATTATTAATATAAATAAATTTTATATTATTATCTATTTATATATTATCATATCATTAAAAATTATTAAAATTTTTTACAATGAATAAGAACTTTTAATTATTCTTATTTTTTTTATAGCATAATATTTTTTTTATTTAGTGGCGGTATAAAAAA
The DNA here is from genome assembly GCA_026873985.1 of Saraca asoca. Lineage (NCBI taxonomy): Eukaryota > Viridiplantae > Streptophyta > Magnoliopsida > Fabales > Fabaceae > Saraca > Saraca asoca. The sequence continues at coordinate 8,451 of JANHAO010022984.1, forward strand.
ATTTATACTCCCAATAAATCAAACTTAGATTTTTTTTTCCCTAAAGGCTAGCTAGGGTGGACATTTGCCTACCCCATCTCTTAAATGTAATTTATTAAGAATTTTTATAAAACTATTTTAATTTTTAAGAGATTGTATATGAACTTTCTAAAAAAATAAGAAAATTTTTGTCATGTCCTGTACTTTGCAGGGGCTAAAGCACGGCTATTTATATATATATATACACACTAATTGTTGACAAATCGTGATAATTGAAATTAAGAAAAATGTTAACTTTTTTTTTATCAAGAAATATATTAAAAATGTGTTGATATATAATTTAAAGATATGAGATATGTTTGGTTACTGTTTTAATTACGCTTTTTTATTTTTATGTTTTTAAAAACAATAAATTTTGTTTGAATAACTGTTTTTATAATCACTTTTTAAAGATAATAATTTGAAATATGTTTTTTTTTAAAACAGAAAGATAGAAATAACTTTGAGATGATTTGTTTTTCTGTTTCCAAAATAATTCAAAAACAAGGAGACAGGCTTCTCATTAATTACATTATTGCATTATTGTAATTAAATCTGTTTTAAGAATAATTTTATTAATATTTTTTATTTTATTTTTTTAATCGGTTTTAAAATCTTATTTTACAAAACTGTAAGCCAAAAACACAAACAAATACACCCATGATAGTTTAGGTTTTTATGACATCAATTATGTTAGTGATAATTAATTCTAAAAAAGCATGAATTAAATATGAAAATAGAAGTTAAATATAGTGTTCATCTCTATAAAAAAAAAAATGCACAAATCTTGGAGCTGAGAGCCCATTCCATTTGGGCCCAAATGTGAGAAAGCACAGCGGAGCTAGCAGGTTAGCTAGCCGCCATTAATGTGGGTGAAAGTGACGCATCAAATTTCCGGCAGACATTGAGTCATAAATGACACATGCCGTGCCAGTTGATGACATAAATGCATGGCCATCCATTTCCTTCGCAATATAAAATGCCAAAATTTTTCTTGCTTCAACCTGTGACATGTCATTACAACCAAAAACAATATTTTATAAATAAGTTACCAGAAAATATTCATAAAACTATAAACCAAATGCTAATTAGGGTTTGACTTTTTTAAGATACAAAATATATTTCTAAGAGAGTAAAGTTCATAGTCAACTGCTATGATTGATATTATTTATTAAATTTTAAGTTCTTCATTTTTTTTATCAACAAATATAATTATATATTTTTACTCTTTAAAATGCATATTACATTTTAAAGAAATCAGAAGGTCTGATCTTGCTGCTAATTAATCACTATGAAATATGAATAATTGAGATGAATAATATGCTTTTAAATATTAAATTAATTAACAATCTAATTCCTATGAGCACTTCTATAAGCTAAAAGTTGTAAAAAGAGTATTTAATAAATAACTTTTTGATAAACTTTTAGTTGATTTAAGGGATTTTAGTTGTTTGATTAAGTCAATCAATTATTTTGATATTCGATAAATGGTTAAGTCAGTCGTTTGGCCCAAAAAAATTAAAGAATGTAATTTTTTTAATTAATTATTTGACATTTAAAATACAAAAGGCATCATTACCCTTAATCATTTAATTTTTGACACCCTTATCTTTGATATACCAAAAATCCTTATAAAAAAAATATGTATGAAACATATTTTATGATAAATTATTTTTCAATTAATTCACATACATTAATATATTATTTAATCTTTTTTCTCTATTCTCTCACTATCAATTTTTAAGAAATAACAATATGAACAATCATAATAATAATAATTAATAATATAAAAGCTTATTTTTATCTAAAATTATCTATTTCCTAATAAAAATTATAATAAATTATAACTATTTATTTTTTAAAAGAAAATCTAATAAGTATAATAAATTATTTCTTTATTTTTTAAAGAAAATCTAATAAATAATAAATGATAATTATTTATATTTAAATAAAAATTAATAAAAATAATAAATTATAATTATTTATTTTTAAAAAATCTAATAAATAATAAATTATAATAACTTTTTTTTAAAAAAATCTGATAAATAATGTTTTAAAATATAAAATATTATTAAAGTAAAATAATACTCAAATAAATTATAAAATATATTTATGTCTTGATATATCATTTTACGTACATATAAATAATTAATAATAAATCACTAATTTTATCAAACATATTTATATAAATAGCTAATGCTATCATCAGTTGATAGCTAATTCGATTACTTAATTTGGGATGAGTTATATGACTTGCTACAGTATTATGACATTTGATGCTTTTTATATAAATTTTGTAGAAAACTTTATAATTTTTTGTTATAGAAAACTTTGCCAATTTTACCAAATGTTATGTAAAAGATTATTCTGCAACGTCCTCATTAAAATTCGCTACCTATAACTTTTATACTTTATAAAAATATTAAAATTTACAAAAAAATTTCCTAAAAAAATTATAAAACATGTATGGATACAATCTTCATGCCATGTATGGAAGCCAATTTCCCTGAATCATGGTTCCAGACTTAGCCATTGCAATATGCACACAAGGCAGCTGCTATTTGCAAATGTGATAATTCTATAATGAATTTTAATTCTCAATTTTCGCTTTAAGATGACTTTTCTTTTTTTATTTTAAATTTGTTACTTTTTATTGTATTTCAAAATAAGTAAATAACGTCACAGTTAAGTTAATTATATACATATCCATGTTAAGTAATTTGTGCCCATTTCAAATAAAGAAATGCTTGATTATTCACTTCTATTTTGGAAATGTATCATTTACACCCTCTAATAAATAATAATATTTACAAATCATAGATTCCATAAGTTATGATAAAAAATAAATCTAATGTGCTTTTAAAAGAGTGTCAAAAATATTTTCAATAATGCTACTCTTATTTTTGTTTCCGCTAGCTCGTTCACTCCCTTTCACTAAAGAGCAACAAAAACCATCCACTTTTTGTTTTAAATGGATACTAATAATGGTGTACTTGACAAAGCATGTTACTGAATATGACTTTGCCAGATGCATTAAATTGAGGTAGCTGGTCACGAAACTTCATCTTTTGGAAGACCCAATTTAATAGCTACCGACCACCGTCCGAAAATTATGCTTAAAGATGCAGATGTCCACCATTGGAATACGTTACATTAACTTTCAAATTGCACCCTCTATGCATGCAACCTTCCCCACAAACTTTCTCTTTCAAATATTCAATTGTTTTACTTACTTCCATTGTCAATTCTGCAGAGCACTAAATTTTGAGGAGAAAGTAAACGCAAGAGACTCCACAAGAAATTGCTTTGAATAAATCCTTCTTCATGGGACCATAAGATGTGTGTTGGTCTACCATGAAACTTCATGAGGCTAAAAGTAAATGCTTCAACGTTTTGACAAACTCAAATTGTAAGACGAATAGATTTTGGCTCAAATAGTATTAGAGTTTCCATCTCTTTTTATTGTCATGATGAGTTCAGTTTGGTGGGTACATATGATGGAATTAATCTACTAAATACATAGGTTAAGCGTGAGATGTACACTCCCTCAAGATA
>JANHAO010022985.1:0-12024 GCA_026873985.1 Saraca asoca
ATTAGTATTTATGATTAATTTCACAAATCATTTTTCCTTAGCCTCATTACTTATGCAAATGACCTCTGTGAAAACTTTAAATGGGACTGACTATGAGGATTGGGTTGAATCTCTGAAATTTTATATGGTGATCACCAATTTGGATATGGCTTTAAGAAAGGAAGAGCCTGTGATTGATGATAAGTCTATTGCTACTCAAAGGGCTCAACATGAAAGATGGACATATTCAAATATGACATGTCTTATGGTTATCAAAATGCACCATGGACATGACCATCAGGTTGAGTATTCCTAATATTGAAAAGGCAAAGGTGTTCCTTGACTCTATTCGTGAGAAATTCTCAAAGTTAGATGAGAATACCTTTTTAGCTTTAACTTTAGTTTGTTTTAAGTCAAATATAGTTGAAGTACCATCTAATACCTGGTGGTTGAATACTGGTGCGACAATCTATGTTACAAATTCTTTACAAGTGCTCAAAAATGGAAGGCAACCGAATGATGGGGAATTGTTGGTCATGATTCTTTGTCTGATGGGTTATATAAACTTGAATTGGATCCTATTGTTGGAAAAGATGTGAACTTTGTAGTTAAAGGCAAAAGGGATAGAATAGGTGAGAAATCCTTAATTCTTTGGCATTAGTGTTTGAGCCATATATCTTTAGAGAGGATGGAGAGATTGATAAAGGAAGGAGTTTTGCATGATCTAAATTTCTCAAATTTCAGTGTCTATGTTGATTGCATTAAGGAAAAACTTCTTGTTAGAGTTAGAAAAGGAAAAAGAACCAAAAAATAAGAAGTTTTGGAATTGATCCACACTAATGTTAGTGAACCCATTTCACCTAGTGCTATGGGTGGATATAAATATTTTATCACCTTTATTGATGACCATTCAAGAATGGGATAGGTAGAACTTCTCACAGAGAAGTCAAAGTCATTAAATGCCTTTAAGAAATTCAAGGCAAAGCTGAGTAAGCGAATTAAGTGTGTTAATTCAAATAGAAGTGGTAAATATTATAGTAGATATGATAAGACAAGTAGAAACCTGGTTCTTTTGCTAGATATATACAGAAGTGTGGAATAGAAGCCAATTACACCATGCTTGGTATATCGGAGCAGAATGGTATTGCAAAACAAAGAAATCGGACGCTTTTTTGATTTGGTAAGGTGTATGTTAGTCCATTCTTCTTAGCCAAAATTTTTGTGGGGAGATTCTTTTAAGATTACTACCTATGTCTTGAATCAAGTTCCCAGCAAATCTATGCCTAAAATTCCATATGAGCTGATGTATGTAAGAAGGCTTAGTTTGAGGAATTTCTATATTTAGGGTTGTTAAGTTGAGGTGAGACCATACAATCCATTTATTAAGAAATCTAATTCAAAGACCATAAATGGATACTTCATTAGCTACTATTGTGGCTTTAAAGGTAGTAGATTTATTATCCAACTTATTCTAAAAGGATTATTAAGTCAAATCATGCCATTTATTTTAAGGATGCATTGAAAAATGAGAGTAAAAAACCTCATGTTACTTCTTTTAGAGAAGAACAGAATGTCATCCCACTAACAACTATAGAGCAGAGTGTTGTCCCACTAATGACTCCATTAATTGGAACATTTTAGATAGCTTCACAAGATGATTTAGAGAAACCAATGATAGAGTATAGAGAACTAGACATTATAATTGAAGAGGTTCCTTTAAAGAGATCTCAAAGGGTATGTCAATAGGCAATTTCAAGTGATTACATGATATATTTGCAGGAACATGAGTTCAAAGTCAATGATGATTTAGATCCTAAGAACTTTTTAGAAGTAGTTTTTGGAGCAAACTATTTGGAGTGGATGAGTGTTATGGATGATAAATTGGCTTCAATATACAATAATGATATATGGGATCAGGTGGAATTACTTGTTGGTTGCAAACTAGTTGGATACAAATAGGTTTTTAAGACCAAGTAGAATACTCAAAGTGAAATTGAGAGTTACAATGCTAGATTGGTAGCAAAAGGCTACACTCAAAAGAAGGGCATATACTATAAAGAAACCTTTTTGTTAGTTTCAACTAAGGACTCATTTTGAGTTGTTATGACGCTGGCGGCTCATTTTGTTCTAGAGCTCCACCATATGGATATTAAAACAACTTTCTTAAATGATGATCAATTAGAAACTATTTATATGAAACAACCAGATGGTTTCCAAGAGAAAGGTAAATAACACTTACTATGCAAGTCAAAGAAGTCCATGTATGGCTTAAAACAAGCATTAGATAGTGGTATCTCAAATTTGATGAGATAGTAACTTCTCTTAGTTTCAAGGAGAATACAACAAATCAATGTATCTTTAGTTGATGAGTGATGGTCATTATGTGATCATTGTATCGTATGTTAATGATATTCTCCTTACTAGTAATGACATGAGTCTGTTAAATGAGATAAAGCACACTTTGTCATAACTTTTTGACATGAAAGATTTTAGTGATGCGTCCTTAGTATTGGGCATGCAAATTCATCGTGATAGATCTCAATGCTTTCTTGGCTTATCTCAAAGATCATTTGTAGAGAAAGTGTTCAAAGGGTTTAATATGGATGCGTGGTCTCATTATTATACACCTATTTAGAATAGTGAGTTTCCTTCTAAAGCTTAGAGTCCTCAAAATGATGAAAAGAAATACAAAATGAAAATGGTTCCATATGCTTCCATTATAGGTAGCTTGATAAATGCTCAGGGATGTACATGTCTTGATATAGCATTTGCAGATGGTGTACTAATGAGATACCTAAATGATCCCAATCAAAGACATTGAATTGCTGCAAAAAAAAAAAAAGTTATAAGGTACTTGCAAGGTACAAAGAACTATATGCTAATCTATAGGAAATCTGATGATCTTATTGTCATAGGCTATTTAGACTCTAATTTTGCTAGCTATTTAAATGATAAGAAATCAACATCTAGATATGTTTTTGGATGGTAGGAGGAGTTGTACTATGGAAAAGTATTAAGTAGTCAATTACAACAACCTTTACTATGAAAGCAAAGTATGTCATTTATTATGAAGCTACTAGTGGAGCTATATGGTTAAGGAAATTCATATATGATTTTAATATTGTTGAGAGCATATCAAGGCCTCTAACCATATATTGTGACAATATTACTAGTGTATGCTTATCTCAGAAAAACAAAAGTAATGCCCGTACAAAGCCATTTGATGTGAAGTATGAACTTGTGAGAGAGAAGATACACTAACATCAAACTTGCATTAAGCATGTTTCCATAGACTGTTTGCTCATGGATCCACTAATTAAAGGCTTAGTAGTGCACATGTATCATGATTATGTTAAGAATATGGGATTAGCTAAATCTTATGATGTTTTAAGTTAGTGGGAGTTTTTTCCTTCTATATTTTGTTAAGAACATTGAATTTATTATTATCTCAAGATTTATATAGTACTAATGATATTGTCATATGTTTTATTTATATGTCATTGTTGAATGTGCATGTTTATTCTATGGCATATCAATGGAGACATTTATACCCTATCTCATTATTATATTGAGATTTATTCTCATTTTTGGCATCTTGGTGGATGCACGGACTGTTTCGTAAAGATGTACATATGATTACACACTACCACAAAATACATAAATGACATCATTAAATAGACATTGGATGAAAGATGCACCAACATATATATAGGTGCAATGGTGTTTTTGTAAATATGATAAAAATTGCAACATCGATTCCTACTAAACAATCGATATCTAAACTGAATATCATATTTGACATCGGTTTGAGTTAAGGAACCGACATATTTAGGTTTAAACCATCTTTAAAATCTATGGCTCCTCAACTGTTAAAATTTTTTATTATACTTCAAATAATTTTTTTTAATATATAATCAAATAATTTGTCATTAATTTATCAACTGAATTCTTAATAAATTGTTTGCATACAATGAATTTATTGATATGACAATGTTATAATTAATTTTTCATTTTTTAAGATTGTGAAATTGTAAAACTCTAATGATCAATAATTTCTTCCATTTTATCAAGACAACGAAAATAATTGAAACAAATTCGACATGTTTATTTTCTTGTAAATGAGGAGATGTAAATTAGACGTCGATTTTATATTAGGAACTAATATATATATATATATGATATCACGTTGATTCCAACATATTAATAGGCATCTGAAGTTTGTCTACATTATAAAAGGTTGATGTGTCCTCTTGACTTTTATTCTACTCTAACTTGCTTTGAATGTTTATAATTTATTCCCTTGTTTTTCCTTTTTTTCCTTTAAACATGACATATGCATAGATCCTATAAATAATGTATGTGTTGTCTTGTTGCAATCAATTCTTGCGGCTTCTACAATAATAATTTTTCTTGTTGCAATAATGGTTTGGCATATTTAACAATAATGTTGTTTACTTTTTGCAAGCAAATGTTGTAGCATTACTTGCAGACAACAATATTATTGTTAAAGTTGCTAACCCATTGCTTGCAATTGGACAACATTTTTGTTAAGTTGAAGTTGTCATCCCTTCTAATAAAGTAAAAAATACAACAATAAGTTTTCTATTAAAAAAATTAGAAACGAAGTTGGTTTTTTTAACAAAAATTGACATGACTACTACAAAATTCAAAAAAGATATCAAATTTTTTTATTAATTTATCAATTACATTCTTATTTGATTATACTTCAATAAACTTTATTGTAATATAATGCATAACTTATTTGATTATAGTCAAATATTTTTTTATTAATTTATCAATTGAATTTTTAGTCAAATTGTTTACATACAACTAATTTACTGATATGATAATATTATAATTGATTTTCTATTTTTCATGACTATATAATTCTAAAATTCTCTATTGATCATTAATTTCTTCCATTTTACCAAGAAAACAGGAATAGTCAAATAATTCAAAATAAATTCGAAGTATTTTCATTCTGTTATATGAAAGGACATATATTAGATGCCAATTTTTAATTTAAAAGTAATATAGATATATGATATTATATGTCAATTTTAACATAAATAAATGACATCTAACGTCTCCTGACATTATAAAAAGCTAATGCCCCCTCTCATTACCTAGCATGCTGCAACTTACTTTTAGGAATAGTAGTTTGAAAGAGGAGCACAGAAGTTCCATTCCACAAGTTAAATAACTTAAACATATTTTGAACGAGTGTTTAAATTGTGAATGAAATTTTTATACCTCACTTTTCAAACTTATCTTCCTAAGTAAGTATTATGCCTGCAAGAGCAAAAATTATAGGGATTTGCTTTAGTATCATTATGCTTAAGCTTGCTTGAAGATTTATAATTTATTTATCCATTTTTCTTTCTTTTTTTATTAGTTTGTGTATAAATAATTAACTTCTATTTTTGTTCGCTTTAGACAGGGCATATGCATTGATTTTTTAAACAAGAAGCTTCAATAATTTATTGTTGGTTTGTTGTAAGCAACCCACAGGCTTGATTCAATAATAATGTTTCTATCCCAACTTTTTTTCAAATGTTTATGTAAAAACGTAATTTGGAACACCTTTGTGTAATTTAAACAAAATAATAGAAACAAAGTCAGTTTTTTAACACAAAATGATGTCTTTAACAAATTTGCATAAATTTTTACAAAATTAAATATTACGTAATGTGCAAAACAATTCAATTAATAAAATATTATTAAATTGATAAAATAATTTAATTATTGAAATATTATTTAAGTAACAAATTTTTTTAGAAGATAATTAACCTTTGACAAATTATATGCGACAATGCATTAATATTATAATCCCAAAAAATGTTATGATGTTGGTTTTGTATAGAACACCGACGTCTAAAGTATTAAACAACATTGGTTATAACACTTAACCTAAGTATAAGTAAAATAAAAAAAAATTCAACGTGGCAATAATATAGAAAGTGATGGTGATATTTTTATAAATGTCATTAAAATTAATATATTGATTAAAATAAAAAAATTGATGTATAAATATAATGAAAAATCAAAAATAAAAAAAAATTCAATGCATAAATAACAGATGGAATGATGATGGTATTTATGTAAATATAATAAAAATTAATACATCAGTTTGAATAAAAAACTATCCTCTTAAGTTTATACATCAGTTTTTTTTATGACAATTGACATAGATTCTCAGGAATAAATGTCGATTCCTTATAAACAACCGATGTCTAAAGTCAAAGCTTTTTATGTAACAAGTTAGTTCTTCCCCTTACTTTTATTTGCTTTCCTTTGTCTGAAACATTTACCTAATATCATTCTCTAACCATTTCTACTTTCTTCTTTGCTGTTTTCAATTATCATCACTATCTTTGATCATTGCATTTCAAGTTAATCTCTCATCAAGGTATGGAACTTCATTCTTCTTACACTATATTCGTTTCTTCTTTGTCAAGTTATGTCAATATTGTTTTTTACTTTTTCATCTTTATTCTTGCTAATGGTTTGTATTTTTGGGGATTTGGCTTTTTTTTTTCATGTTTTGTTTCTTAGTTTGATTACTTATAATGTTTTCATTTAGGGTTTATTTTTTACTGTATTTCTTGGTGTAGAATGCATGGTCATGCATGTCCTATTTTGTATCACTTACTAGAGTGATTATGAATACATCTAAGATTTTCATTATAATCTACGTAATAAAATTAAAACTTTGAATGTAATCATTTCTCATTCAAAATCATCAAATACAATTCGTAATATGGTTTTATATGAATATAGTTAAAAATGAGGAATATGGTTCAAAAATACTTATCTTTTCTTCACTATTTGTAAACAAAACTAATTTAAATTTTGGTGATTTTTTATATGTGATGGTATGTTTAGTTTTAGAAACATTTGTTTGTTGATTAACTTTTTTTTTCATTTATCCTTTTAAATATCCATATGGATCTTTCTTAGCATACTGAGAAGGGTATAAGGGGTAATACCCTTATAAAGAAAATAACCTTCATTCATAGCAGAGGAGATAAGATGAACATTGACTTCAATTCTAAAGATCAAGCTACTGGGGCTATGGGTTCAAAATATAAGAGTTATATCAGAATGTTGATACATACGAGAGTGCCAATCAATATTGAGCACTTGAAATAAGTACCACAAGGCATCAAGGAGAACATTTGGCAAGATGTCTTGGTATATGTTATTTATCTCAAATTTGTATTTAAGATGAATATAACTATCTTCTTAGAATGATTGTATATAAGTATAATCTATGTGCATGTTGTCTTGTAGACCGCCTTTGATGTTGATGTGAGGAGGAGAAAAGAAGTCTTAAAGCCTATGGGGGAACGGTGGAAAGACTTCAAGAACCAATGACAAGGGATTAAATCACCATCAAGATGAAAGGTGATGAAAAACCCCTTGACAAAAACAACTTCCTCGATCAAAAAGTATGGGATGAATTTGTAAAGCAATGCTAATCCAAGGCTTTTTAGGTAAATTTGGACATCTTACCTTATATTTTTTAAAAACTATATATTATGAGTAATTTGACTATCTTATCAATTATATTTTTTTGTCAATAGGGTATGAGTAAAGCCAATAAGGAGAGACAAACCAAAAATAAATATAAACATAAGTTGTCTCATGGCAAATATATGAAGCTTGAGCCAGCTTTGTTGAAGGAAAAACTTGTAGAAAAACAAGCTTCCAATCAATCTAATCGATAAGTTATTTCAATATCCTAACATGAACTATAGAAGAAAGCTAGAGTCAACACTAAAGGTGAATACATGATACAAGATAGCCAAATAGTTGCCAAGAAAAATGTAAGTAATTTGCAAGTTTTAATTATAATGAATATTCTTAAGTAATTGTAAGTGTTAAGTTGTAATAAATATTCTTACTTGTACATATGCCACAGGATTCTCTCATGCAGCAATCGACCTAGGGAAACTTTACTCCATATGGAAGAATGGACATATTAATTATTGTGTTAGGAACTAAAGAGCATCCCAATCATGTTTAGGGGGATTGAGGGAAGAATGGGTCTCAAGACCTATTTTAGGGGATCATCAAAGTATCTCCAAGGATTAAATTTTTTTTTGGAGGATCTTACTGCAGAGATTATTACTTGAGTGACACAGAAGGTGACATAGGAGGTTATTGCCCAATTGAAAGAGGAGAATATGGCCGAGCAGGAAGAAATTTAGAAGATGTTAACTTATATTAAAAAGATAGGCATGCTGTTACTCTCAAACTCAATGGTAGAGATCCACCCTACTCCCCTGCTTAGTAATGACCTCGACCCATTTGTAGAGCCACCAAAGATAAATGAGCCAAATGCCTTGTAGCTCTGGTGTAAAGGGGATGCATAATGGCATATGGAAGGGTTTTTAATAGTTGCACCCTCCATTGCCAATAATTGTTAGGCAAGCAATCAAAGGTCATTGTTGATACCCTACTAGACCAAAGTGCAAAACTACCAATGTCAACAGATGAACTAGGGACAGTGGGCCAAGCGATTAGGACTTTCATCACATGGCTAAAGAGTTTCATCACTTTGGTTGTAGAGGTGTCATTTTCTTTCTAATAAGTAATTATATTTGAAAGACTCAATTTTACTATATTTTTATTATCTAAATTTCATAATTTGGTGCATATCAATTAGGCTAAGGAGGAAGCCAAGAAGTTTAAAAGTAACCAAACTAAGGAATTGACTCAATCAACTGATAAACCAACTCTAACCAAAGAAATGCCTTATGTTGAACCAAGAACAATGTTATATTCTATTGTTGAGAAGATACAAAATGATACATTCATTTTTGTTCATATAGATGCCATGGTCATGGGTTATGAATGTGACATTTTTGTAACTATGGATGACACCACGCAATTTTTAGCCATGGAAGAGATAAATATATTTTGCATCCATGTTTTTGAAATGAGAGTTTATTTTTAACTTTCAATTCATAATCTTATTTATATTATATAATTTAAAGTATTTTGTTAATCATTTCCTTTAGTTCCTTATATAGGCTTATGCATGGTGAAAGTGTGACCAAGGGACTAGATGCTGGATTTCTATGTCCACATTTATTTGCACCAGTAGGTTCTAGCAATCAAGAAAAGACAAAATACATCTCTGGTGTCCTACAAAAAAGGAAGTATTGTGTTTTTGCACCATTTATCAAGTCATAAGTATCTAATGTGATATTTGATATTTTGTTATTATAGGCATTAACTTGCTATTACTTTTTTAATATTTTGTTATTATATGCAATATTGGATTCTTTGTGTGGTATATCCCAAGTAAAATTTGGTTTATTGGTTTGATTCCTGAGGGCATTTGGTTTGCAAAAATATCAAAGCCTTAGTTAACTCATGAGTTGTTTTGTTAGTTAAAATTTGGTTTTAGGATTTATATTATATATGATTTCTTTTATTAATAAACTGGCTTATTGCATAAATCTAATTCAACAAATATGCTAAGGTTTATTTTTTCTTATGCGGCAATAGAAAAAAGTCTAATGCAAAATGGATTACCTTAAAAGTAAGCTTTCTTTTTCAATCATATTGAATACCTTGTATAGATATTCTAAGTAAGTTTGTATTTAATTGAAATGTTTATTTATATTTGATTTGTTATAATGCCCTCATCAAATAGAAAATATTGACAGTAGATACTTTATATTAAGGTATATAGGTGAAATAATCACTCAAATGAAGGATAGTCACAATGATCCACAAGAGGTATAATAATTTGATATGGATATGTGATGTATGGATATGTGATTTGTTGTATATGTATATCTGTTTTGCAATACTTTGGAGATAACAATCTTTACACTCAAACTCAAATTGACCAAACCTAAGATCGGCTGTCTAAGTTTCTCCTATACTATTGCAATAAAAGACCAATAAAAAATTGTAATATTGTTAGTTTTGCAGTTGTAATGAATTAAAATATATATATTTTTGTTTTATAGTACTATAAACTTGTAATCAATTAGTAAGTGTTTTGTTGTACTATAAAATTGTCATGAATTAGTAAGTTGTAATGAAATAGTCTTTCCTTTTTTTAAAAAAAAAAATACATGTTAACAGAAAAAATGTCTATTTTTTTAATAAAAAATTGGTGTCATTAACATTTTACATATCAATTTCAAGATAATAACTGATATCTAAAGTGAATAGTTAGAGATTAGACGCCAATTTTTTTTTTTTAAAAAATCATAGTTAAAGAAAAATATCAATTTTTTTTATTAAAAGTCGACGTCTAGAGTCTCAATAACATCACCTTTTGACAAAAACTAACATTTAAATAGATTTATATATTAGAGATTTCTATTTTTTTTAAACTCATTATTTTTTCTATTTTTATTTTTGAACAAAATTTATTCTTTAAACATTTAATTTTTTCTATTTCAAATAGAATAATTTATTTTTACAAAAACTACAAAATATTTCAAGAGTTAAATACTATTAAATTAGACAAAATAATTCAAGAATTTAAGCATTAATTTAATGGAAAAATAATTAGCATTTGAACGATTTATTTGTGAAGATTGTTATATATTATTTAGGAAAATAAAATGGGTAAATAGAATTCAAAATAAATGAGAAGCATTAGCATTTCTTGTGTTTTAAAAAATGATTAAAATCTCTACACATTTTAAATGTTGGTTTCTTACTAATAATTGACGTAAAAAATTAGATCTCTATTTTGAAAATAAGACTAAAGTCTCTACACATTATAAATGAATTTATATATTACAGATGTATATATATATATATGTATTATAGATTAATATATTAGAGTTTTCTATTCTTTTCAAAACTCTTACTATTTTCCTTATTTTTTATGAAGAAAAATTATTCTCTAACCACTAATTTTTTTTATTCCAAATAAAATAATTCCATTTTACAAAAACTAGAGAATATTTCAAGAATTTAATAATATTAAATTAGATAAAATAAATTAAGAATTTAAACATTAATTTAATGGACAAAAATAATTAGCCTTTGAAGAATTTATTTATGAAAATTGTAATATATTATCTAAGAAAATAAAATGGACAAAAATAAATTTAAAAGAAATGAGACGCATTGGTGTTTTTTGTATTTTAAAAAATGATTAGTTAGTTAAAAGATATCAATTTTTAATACAAATCGACTTCTAAAGTCTCAACGACATCGATTGGATGTTGTTGAGACTTTAAACGTCAATCTATATTAAAAACCAATGTCTTTTAACAAAAATCAATGTCGAAAGTCTCCATTCATTTTAAAATAAATGAGACACATTGGCAAAAATATGGAAATTAAGATGTAGAAGTTTTTGCATAGTTAACTGTCACTCTCACTCTCTTCTAGGTTCAATATCATAGCTCTTTCCCCCTCCATCTCTGACAATTCAAAGGTACTCACACTTTCCCTCTCACTCTCACTCTCTCGATAACCACAAAACCTAGCTCACTTTCACTGTCCTTCTCTTAATGGTTTGAACGGATCTTCTTCATCTCATTCTCTCTCTATTTCTAGGCAATAGCTATTAATCTTCTTAAATTTTATTCATAATTGATGTTATGTATATGAAATGAATTGTGTCAACTTGAGATGTATATTTTACCTTCCTTTTTTAATATCATGGTGCATTTGATTATTCATTTGGTAAGAGAAATAAAACTCAGTGGACTAGTTTATTTGAGGTGGATATACCCATTTGAGTGATATATAAAAATCTTAAAAGGTTTATGTGAAGAATCAACATCAGCCTAAAGGATGCATTGTTGAAAGCTACATAGTCGAAGAGATTGTTAAATCATTACAAAAAAAAAGGAGTACGGTGACCGAATATAGCGACCAAATTTTTTTGACGACTTGCCATTACTTTGTTACTGAATCAAAAAAAGTTGGAATTAGCGATTTAGCGACCGAATTAGCGACTGACTATTTCGGTCGTAAAGCTTCTGGTCGCTATTCGGTGGCAGTCAGGTAGCAAACAGTGAAAATTTTATTTTTATTTGGGGAAAACGTTTGCGA
>JANHAO010022986.1:0-12038 GCA_026873985.1 Saraca asoca
ATCATTAACAATCACCTTCACAATCCCATAACCCCTTATAGGATTGATTAAATGAATTAACTTCTCATCATGGACTTCATCTTAAGTATGCAATGCACGATGAATGCAACATAAGATGAAAAACCAACCTTTAATATCCAAATCTACAGAATGTATAGTTTTGGATGCGATAGGGCTCAATCAAATTGGCCTAGGGCACCCATCTATACTAACACATAATGCCTAAGAAAGTGGATCATGTGCACGAGCTAAAGATCACATGCATACAGTGCCTAAGGAAGTTGGTCATATGCATGGCATGGTCACATGCACATGGTGCCTAAGAAAGTTGGTCATGTGCATGACGAGGTGGCATGCATATAGTGCTTAAGAAAGTTAGTCATATGCATATATAGGAGGTCAAATGCATACGGTGCCTAAAAAAGTTGGTCATATGCATGACAAGGTAGCGTGTATATGGTGCCTAAGAAAGTTAGTCATATATATACTCCATCGTATTAGGGTGGTACCGAGAAGTAGGTCATTCTAATGCGATAGCAATTTAACCCGAAACTTAAAAGGATACAGTCACAAGCTGAAACGGGGGAGCTCACATCTTAGGGGCTAGCTTTCAAACTAACATTTTGCTGAGAATTTGTTCAAAGGCTATTCATGCATAAAAATTTGAGCTATTTCTACATGCACCATTACAAGATTAAAATATAGTTCTCATTATAGTCGTCTGCCCCTGCTTGGGATCCCGTTGAGGCTAATAGGGTTGCTGTCCCGCGAGTCATAGCACATACTCTTTTAGACGACCCCTTTTGATCAGATCTTCAATCACATCTCTGAGGGTTTGACAATCTGAAGTGTTGTGCCCAACTTCGTTGTGATAGGCACAAAATTTATTGGTGTTTCTACTACCATGAGGAATCCTCAAGGGATTGGGAGTCCTAAAGTCTTCTCTACCCTTTTCTGTCACAAATATCCTATCCAGAGTGTCTGATAGAATGTTGTAATGATCATGATGACCTGGAAGCTAAAGTTGCTCGGCTCTTGCTTTCTTCACAAGCTAGTTATTGGGCTCAATTTTCTAACTCTCATTGCTCTTCTTCTTGCTTTAGGTGGAGCTGTTGGCCACGTCCTCTTGCTTGGACTCCTTTGACTCTTTTATGCCAAAAGTTTCATCCCTCCTAATCTACTTGATAGCCTGTTCATAAAATTCAGTTAGATCTCTTACCGAGGACTTGTACAGGCTTTTATACAGCTTTCCTTCCTTGCTGAGTCAAGTAGAAATCATTGCCAAAATGGTTTCCTCTGAGGGATTGTCTACTGAATTGGCTTTAGTCTCAATCTAGCGATGTAATCCTTTGGCAACTCATACTTTCGCTAGAAGATCATCACGAGGTGGCAAGGGGGCATGAGCTGCCTTTTCAACGCCCTATACTAACTAATGAATTTTTGTTGGCATTCTTCCCAGCTACATATTGAGCGAGCTGGAAGGCTTCTAAACCACGTCTGTAGTACACTCCCTAGGGTAGCTGGGAAAACTCGACATTTAACCAGAGGATCAACTATTTGCAGATCCATCTAAACATTGAATGTGTTTGATGGTCATAAGGATTAGTGTCCCTCACAGGGACTTTAAGTTTGTGGGGAAGAGGCTACACTTCAATTTCTTTGGAGAACGGTGACCTTTCCTCGAGGCGAGCTCGATCATTCAGAGCTTAAAAACATTCCTCCAACTAGTTCATCTTTTGATACAGTTCTTCCAGTAGCGGGTCCTGTGCCCTAGATCGCTGGCTGGGAGGCAATAATCTAAAGAAACTCCTTGATTGGCTCCGCTCGAACATCCAACTTGCTGCTGCTAGTGAACATTCCCAAGTGTAGCAGCTTCAGCCTGCCTTTGCACACCCTAAGCTTGTGCCTGTGCTAGCATGGTGACTACTTTAGCCAGTTCTCCCATCATATTTTCCAGTCTTTTCTAATGCTAAAGCCAGGTTTATGCTTCACCAATGCCGTTAACAATAGTAACAAGTTGAAAAGAGGTGGCTGGGGGCAAGCCAGTAGCAACACCTATGACAGGAACAATGGAGAAGTCTATTGTAGATACATGACCTTCCAATCGATCAACCAATGCATTTGAAGCTCTGGTAGTCCTTCCTTTGACCATTGAAACTGCACAAGAAATCAACCAGGACGTTGAAAATCAACCAAAATAGATGAGTCCCCACAGACAACACCAATAATGTTGATGGTGGATTTTGGTTTAGCCAAAATCCAGCTAACCTGAGAAATTCTTTTAGACTCAAACTATTTTCTGGTTGTTAAAGATAAAGAATAAAGGAATAGAGAGGAAGAACAGCGACCAAACAGAGAGATTTTTAACATGGCTTAGCCAAAATTAGGAGGCAACAATCCTTACATCCATGGTAGCATTTTATTAATCTAGAGAAAATTTTACAGGGTTTTAGTATTTGCTTCAACTTAGCTTACAGTGATCTCTCTCCTCTTATTTATAGAAGCTTGGGATGTTACGAATGTAATTTTACAAGTTGTAAGTCTGGTACATCAAAATAAATGTACAAGATAGCCTAGACTACTGTAAAATGACTTTTGCAAGCTGCTGGCTAATTTTTAAAGATTACTTTCTATAGGTGGGCCCTATTCACTACTTCTTGCAGACTGGTCTCACAAACCTAGTCTGAAAGGTCATTGCTTCAAGTTTACCCTCAACAAGCCCTTAGCTAGGTGAGGTGTAGTGTCCGTGAACTAAGACTATGTCTGGGTCGTTACTAGCCTTCGACCAGCGAGAACGAACTTCACGAGTTCACCTTCGACAAGGTGAGCTTGTGTAAAGCGAGTTGCTGGCTATGCGAGCCAGGACTCATCCTTTAGTGACTTGGGGCTTCTGCCTCGTTCTATTGTTCATGTAACTGATGATCTAGCAAGCTTAGCTCTTTTCTCACTTAATCTGATCTATTACCGACCTTTCCAACCCATTTCTCATAATCAAAAAATGCCTATAACAGATCCCAACTGAAGGTCAGATAAAGATATATTACAGATCTTGTCTTTATTCCTTTAGGGGAATTTTTATATTCCTTTGATTATGGTAAACTCTTTAAATTTGACAAGATAAAAAAAATGTTTTGTATTAAGAAACACAATAAAAGATTAATCAGTAAATTTGCAGAATTATGTTTGTGCAAAGTTTAGATATGCAAGATCAGAATATATCAGATGTAATAGTAGAAAAATAAATATTCAAGACACTTGATTTTTAAAGTGGTTCAACTTGAATTGAAACCGTAATTCAAGTCAACTCCACTCGATAATCTTCAACCAGATTATCTCTTTTATTATCACAACTTCAAGATTAAAAACAGGCTTCTGAAATGCTAGTTTAAACACAAGAATTATAATAGGGATCTTACTAACCTAAAAAATTTTCACCTGGCTCTTCCAAACTTAGAAACACAAGAATTTTAATAAACTCTTGCTAATATATACAAGATTTCTATCAATCTAGAAACCAAAATACAATATAAGAAAAGATAAAGGTAAAGGAAGAAATATAATTCCACAAAGTTTGAGAGAAAAATTCTCAAACAACTAATGTGAATTCTACAGAAATTTAATTTAAAAACTCTTGATTTGATTTAGAAATCTTGTGAGGTAGAGAGAAATCTGATTCAGCTCTTTTGCTTTGTGATTTTTGAACTTGAAGAATAGAGAAAGATATGAAATCTTATGAAAACTGAAGGTGGTTAGGGATTTTATAACTACTATAACCGACTGCAATAAAATAACTAACTTTTAGTTTGTGAATCGATTTAAAGTAAAATTCTAACCTTCAGTTTAAAAAAAAATTTCAAAGTTTTTCTTCATGAATCGATTCAGAAGATATAAAATCATTTTTATAAAATATGTACTTCAAAAAAAATTTAAAAATATCTGCTTTCTTCAATTGGTTTGTATCTACCTCATTATATCAAATAAAAAAATATTTTCTTGAATCAAATTTCATTTGAATTCACTTTTAAAAGATCCTATAAAAATAAAATAATTCATAGACCTAATTTTGATCTTTTGAATTACATATATACTTTGAACCTGCAAAACAAATTAAAATAAATAGTGAATTGTTAGATAGTAATATAAATGATTTAGATTAAAATTATTTTTTAGCATCAAAACTAAGAAAAATATATAGCTCGGGTAACCTGGGCTAACAAGTTGCATGGATTGCAACTAGAAATGGACTGAAGGAATAACGAGGCAACCAGCCTTTTGAAGGTAAAATGGGAAAATTTTTGTCCTTTGACTTTGATTTCAAGTTGGCTCCATTTTTCCTTTTAAAACCTTTTCCTATTTCCTCAGTTTAAGATTAATGTACTCACCAATGATTAGTGGTCATAAAATTTTATCATAAATTAGTTAAATTAATTTCCTTCATAACGACTATAATTTTACCCTCGCTAGGTACTCATAGCCCTAATTTTGATTTTTTCGAAGTTTTTTGGAAAGTAAATACCGAAAATACGAATTTTATTTTCTAAACATCCACAGTAAAAATTTTAGTTTCCTAAAAATTCCTAAAATTCTTATAATCTATTTCTACCATATATGAACTCCCCGTAGCCCAAAATTATAATTTAAAATTCTTAAAAATTTCATATTCATCCTTTTTAGATTTTTCATAAAGTCATTTTATTATCGAAATTAATTTTAAAAAATTTAGAATATTATAATTACTGAGGTCTATTCTAGGGTAGTAATCAACTTTCACCAAGCTATCAGGATTGTGGTCAATAAACTCTTAGCATGCTTTCCCTCAACTTCCTCTATTATCTTTTTCCTTGCTCTATACAACTGCATCTGTTGTGCTTGGACTCTGTACTTGTTGTTCAAGTCATTATATATAATCTTATAGCTCATGTGAGGGTTAGTCTTCAAAGAATTCTCTAGTTTTTCAACCATTCAAGTAGATGTAGCATTAGTTCTCTAACTACTCTTTATGTATGTATGTTCACTTCTATATGACTTCATCATGTATGTTTCTCTATCAAACAATATAGAGGTATGTATTCTCCATAGACAACCTTCTCCGCACATATTATTGTAACCTTTGCTTTTTTGTTCTTCTTTCTTATTACATCAAAATTCTTTTGTATGGTAAATTCTTGAAGCATTTTTCTAAATGCATTCGCATCACTAAAAATTAGGTTTTCTTCAAGATGAACTCTTCCATGGTTTGGTGGGTAAACAATTGTATCATTTTGTAATTTAAAATTAATAAAATAAAAATAAAAATAACAATAAAAAATATTCTACATATATTCCTAACAATTCCGTTAAATTAGAGTAATGTATATATTTTGAAAGTGTAAAAGAAGTCCCTGTAATTTAGACAAACTACAGAGAAAATAAAAATAATTTGCTTTTAGAATTATGTCACGCGGAATAATATTCTACTCCAAAGTGCTCCATGACAGAGAAGTAAGAGTAATGGTTTTTTCCCCTAAATTTTGAGTCATTTATTACACAGAATACTGCTTCCGAAGCCTCTGCGTGAGGCATCAAAGTAGTAGCAAAAATTACATCTCCCCATAATAATTCTTTCTTCTTCTTCTTCGTTAGTGTTATTTATGCTTCTCTCTGATCTTGATCTGAAAAGATGACAAAGTAGAAAACTACCATTACGCGGTAACGTACCAGTTGCCCCACTGCAATAAACCTATCTCCATGTCCAATGATCGCACCCCGCTTCTCACCGTCAGTTTCGTCACTGCAATTTTCGTGCGCCTCTCACTCCCTTATCTATTAATTAATAAAAGCCATCGGCGCATTTAGATTGATGGAAAATATCTATCACAGCGACTTTTCTCGCGATGACATGTAGACTATGGCGGTTGGCGTTTGCAATCACGTTATGTTGGTCATAATTCAATCACTTTTAAATGTTAATTGCATGTGATTAGGACATTATTGTCGACCTGCATGTTTATGTTGAGGGAAGAAACTGAACGTCAGATGAAGTATATATTGACATAATTAAAATTAAATTTGTTTTGCATCTGTTTTTGCTACCTGAACTGCGAAAGTTTTTATTGCACGACAGTGACGTCACACCCTTTAATTTCTGCAGGAACTGGGATTTCTCTTGATCAGAACAAGTTCGTAAAGGCAGAGGAGGACTCACGATGTCAGCCCCACCGGTACAATTGCACATTCAAAGCAATCATGTAAGCTGATTTCTGCAATCCCCTCTTTTTCTTTTCTTTTCTTTTTTTCATTATACTATATGATATCTAGATTGTGGGCCCAAGTTGCAAGACGTAGAAAATACTTGTTCTTGATTATCTGCAAAATAACCAGAACTTAATATTTACCTAAGTTTAACTATTGCATCTGTTTTCCCCTGTACCTTCCCCGTTTAAGTATAGAATAGATACCATAGAAAATTTGATTTCTTGAGATAATTTTGTAGAAAATTAAAATTTTGGTCTAAGGAAACACGTTGTAAAGTTGTGTTTTGTTTTATGTACTCATTTTGACTTTTTGGTTTGTGCAGGTGGTGATGGATAATGGCATAGCCCAAGTTACCTTATCAAATCCGGATGGAATTGTTACTGGGATACGATATAATGGTGTTGATAATTTGCTTGAAGTTCTTAACAAGGAGTCTAATAGGGGGTATGTGATTTTGAGAGATGCATGATTTGCTTTTAGCTCCCTCTCTATCTCTCACTCTCACACACACACATTCTGGACTAAACTAACAGAGTAGTCAATCACTTTGAAACTATATTTGCTTAAATGAAACTGAGAATTAGTCAAGACTTAACCATTTGATAAGTGGAACACAAGATATGCAGGGTTTGGTAGAAAAATCAAATTTTATTTGCCTTGTGTGGAAAAATGAGTTCTGCATCTTATCATAATTGCGAGAGTATACTATATCTTCAATGTGTGGAGCAAGTGCTGTTGTCATTAGTTCAAGCTGAAGCTGACTGTCTTTCAATTGAATATTTAGGTACTGGGATCTTGTTTGGAGTGCACCAGGAATTAAAGGAACCTTTGATGTGTATGGTGATGCTTTCTCTTGTAACTACATGTCATTCCTTCAGATATTCCATCAAGTCAAATTCTCAATAGAGATATATTGTATATTCATTTACACTGACTTATTAGATTGTTCAGTGCTCACAATTTCAATGGGAAAGTCATTTATGTCACACCAGAGCAGAATTATAAACCTGTTATCAATGCCCTTTTTTTTATGTTTTATTGTCAATCTTATCAGCTTTATCGTTTCTGTAATGATGTATATGCAAACCTTATGTGAACAAAGATGTTTTGATCCAGGATCAAAGGGACGTGTTTTAAAGTAATAGTTCAAAATGAGGAACAGTTGGAGCTATCATTCACAAGAATGTGGGATTCTTCTCTTGAGGGAAAGTTTGTTCCCTTAAATATTGACAAAAGGTCCATGCTCTTATTATTTGTATTATTGTTACCTTGTTAAAGTGCTAACTGCAAGATTAATATTTTTGACTGGTAATTTCCAGATTTATAATGCTCCGTGGTTCATCAGGCTTCTACTCGTATGCAATATATGAGCACTTACATGGATGGCCAGATTTTGATCTTAGTGAAACAAGGATCACTTTCAAGCTTAGAAAGGACAAGTAAATGACCTGATTGCTCGTATATATGTTCTTTCTCTACCATAGTAACTGAGAATTTGTTAAATTAGGTGATGCTGTTAACTGGAAGTTTGACTTTGTTAAGGTGCTCATTTATGAGATCACTTATGACAGTTAGAATGGATTAGAGATACAGAAGGTTTATATTTTGAGAATTCAATTAGTTTCTTCCTTCTATTGAACTAAGCTCAATTTCTCTCTGTCAAGAACTTGGATAAAAACTAAGAATCTAAAGCTTTTGTTGGTGGAAATGTAACTGAAAATTCTCTAGCATTTTTATATAATTTTGTAACACAAATACATTATCATAAGATCTAGGGGCAAATTTAATATAAGTGTTCTCTTTCTAGTAGTTGTCTTGATGATGATGATGACAACCTTCCGAAGATGAGCAGAGATTGTCATGGTGGCGAATATGTAATCTGTCTTCACTATACTTGTTCAACTAATATAACAATTGAATATTTAGGTTTCATTACATGGCTATGGCAGACAACAGGCAAAGGATTATGCCTTTGCCTGATGATCGATTACCAGGAAGATGCCAAATCTTGGCGTACCCAGAGGCCATCCTACTAGTCAACCCCAAGGATCCACTACTCTGTGGAGAGGTACTTGTTGCAAAGATTTCCTCTAAACATCTGTGTCTTCTTAAATGTTTCTCATTAGTTCACGTCTTTGTGGGTGGCCTTGCAAGTTTTAAGTTCTGAGAAACCACCATGACAATTTCCATGTAGCTGGAGGTGCCTTTGCATAGGATTGGGTATGTAAGAAGTGATTCATTGTGTTTTAATATGATTCCTTGATGCACAGGTGGATGACAAGTATCAATATTCATGTCAAAACATAGACAATAAAGTCCATGGGTGGATATCTTGTAATCCACCAGTGGGATTCTGGCAGATCACGCCTAGTGATGAGTTCCGTTCTGGTGGACCCCATAAACAGAATTTGACCTCACATGTAGGGCCCACCACACTTGCAGTAAGTGAAAAATCTTGAAGCATTATGATGGTTTCATAGTGGGAGTGTCATCAATGGTTGAGATTGTTGGCTCTGTTTATTTTCTCTTATGGCATCTTATATTGAATTGGTATCATCTGTCACCAGATGTTTCTTAGTAGTCATTACGCTGGACATGATTTGAATCCAAAATTCAGAGGCGGTGAACCATGGAAGAAGGTTTTTGGTCCTGTATATATCTATCTTAATGCTGGGTCAATTGGTGATGACCCACTTTGGCTGTGGGATGATGCTAAAATACAGGTTTGCAATAGAGTTCCTGTACTTTTGTTATTGGGAGGTAGATAATGCAGCTGAATGCTAAAGTTTTGGGATGAAGACTGATTTGAATTTGTACTCAGATGATGACTGAAGTCCAAAGTTGGCCATATTTCTTCCCAGCTTCAGAGGATTTCCCAAAGTCAGATCAACGGGCCAGTGTCAGTGGCAGATTAGTTGTCTTAGACAGGTAAGGATGCAAGATAGTCTTAGTTTTCTGTCCCAAAATTTCTGGAGGTTGTTATTTGTGTAAATGGATATGTGTTCTGTATATATTCTGGGGTTGGAATACAAGTATTGCTTTCCTGATGCCCTTTCAATGTTTTCGAGCTTATTACTAATAATTATGTATTTGCAATATTTTTTATTTTTCTAATATGAAAAAATAAGATAAACTATTGGCTTCTTGTTATTTTATTTCATTGGTCAGAAATACCTTTCATCTTCAGTTGAGTAAATCGTTTGAAGAACCAATTTCTGAGCTGCAGTAGGAATGTGGCTGTTGGTCTTTGTTTTGGTAAAATTTGATTGAACCTGTTCCAACTATTTTGTCTAGGTTCATCAGCTCGGACTTGATACCAGCAAATGGAGCTTATGTTGGTCTGGCTCCACCAGGGAATGCAGGGTCATGGCAATATGAGTGCAAGGTTTTTTTTTCCTTTTTAACACTCCTTTACTTTAGCATAATACTCGAGTTTCACAAATGTCACTTGTATTTTGTAGGTTACATTAAAAGGTTGTTGTATATTAAGGACTAAATTCAACTAGGGAAATTGCTGCAAGCTCTCCGCAATTTGATCTAAATTATACAATTCATTTGTTCAATACACAGTTTAAAAAGACATATTTTGAAGTTGATAATGAGCTGGTCAAAATTTGTCTCAACCACATTAAGGTATCCAGAAAAATCTGATATGTTAATCTCATTTTCATGTTCTTTGGAGATGCTGAAATTGTGTGAAACAAAGTCTAAGGGAAGGCAATGGTGGTTTGGCAAATATCGACAGCAATTATAATTGTGCCACCATCAATATTTTCATTATATTTGTCCGGGGAAAATGATCACAAGAATGTAATCTTGGACGTCTTCCAGATGATAATTTGGCTTTTACATCCTTTCAGGACTATCAATTCTGGACCAGAGCTGATGAGAATGGATATTTTACCATTAACAATGTACGTGCAGGCAACTATAATCTTTATGCTTGGGTCCCTGGTTTTGTTGGAGACTACAGATTTGATGATTTTATGAAGATAACTCCAGGTGTCAAATCCTCAACATGTTCACAGTTGAATTATACTTCATCTATTGTTCAACATGTGCATGCTTACAGCAAGTTGTACTGCAGGATCTCATACTGAGGTGGGTGAAATTGTATATTATCCTCCAAGGGACGGACCCACATTATGGGAAATCGGCATTCCTGATAGATCTGCTGCAGAATTTTATGTTCCTGATCCCGACCCAAAATATGTTAATAAGCTTTTCATAAACCATCCGGACAGGTTAGCTCTTGTATTGCATAGTTCTGATCTCTTAAAGTTGGGTATCAGCTTTTATCTGCGGAAAATAATTTGCTCAATTTTGCACTTTGCTACATAATAAATTGTTGGAACCGAAAAAAAAAAAATGGATATCCAGATGGTCAATGAAATTGAAAGTTTTCCAAATTCATATACAGGTTCAGGCAGTATGGATTATGGGACAGGTATACAGAATTGTATCCTGATGGAGATTTGGTTTACACAATTGGTGTGAGCGAGTATACTAAGGATTGGTTTTTTGCTCAGATTCCAAGGTCTGATTCCTTAAATATTGATTTTCTGCACTGAAGATCTTGCCTGCTATCTTCCATCAATAGTTGCATTTGTTTCCTGTCATAAATTATATACTAATAATTTTTCGTGGTTTTTATACTTCAGAAAAATGCATGATAACACCCTTCAAGGAACAACCTGGCAAATTAAGTTTGATCTTTATAATGTGGTTCAGGATAGTACATATAAACTGAGAGTTGCAATTGCATCCGCAACATTAGCTGAAGTACAGGTATACCTCTCTTTCTCTGTCTTTGTATCTCTCTATCTCTGTCCTGCACATGTGCGCCGGCATGCTGTAAGAATCTTATCTTACTCCAGAAATAAGTGATTTTTTTTTTAATTAAAGAGTATAAAGATAAACACAAGACTGGATCACACAATTTGTGGGACACACAAATACAAGACTAGATCTCACAAACTTAGGAGCCATAGAATCAAAAATTCTATTTTAATTTGATCTCAAGCTTGTTCCCTTCTCTCTTTACTCAAATAAGAAATTTTTTTGAGCAATGCCATAGGTTGGTCTCCCATTAAGAGGACCCGAGTTCTTGTGCCAAACACTTCAAGCCATTGGATGTAAAATTTAAACTAGTTTCATGTAATGATCAACAACCCATAAGTTTTCTTCCTATCTTGGCACAAAAGTTCAACTCTTTTGTTTGGTACCTTTAGCATTTTCGAAAATTTTTTGTTCATATAAAATGTCTTCACACCCAGGGCATTGCTTGTTCTGTGCATTTACTTACTGTCTAAATGAATTCTGAAGCGTATGAATTGTCATGTGTAGATTCAAATAAATGATCAACATGCAAGGCGGCCCTTATTTACAACTGGGTTAGTAGGAAGGGACAACTCAGTTGCAAGACATGGAATTCATGGACTCTACAGACTTTACCACGTGAATATTCCGGGAGCCATGCTTGTTGATGGCACAAATACGATATTTTTAACACAACCAAGATGCACCAGCCCTTTCCAGGGAATCATGTATGATTATCTTCGCTTGGAAGGCCCTCCTTGTTTTGGAGAACAACTTTGAGACATTTTTTTCCCCTTGGTAAACGTGGCCCAAGTGCAATCAAGAACTTTCAGATGAATATTAGGAAAGAAATATATTGGCACTGAAAATATTTTATCTTTATCATCCTGTACTGAGTTACTGGTTAAGGAAAAAAAAGGCTATGTTATGAATAAATTCTGTGATTTATAGAATTTACTTGAGTTGCATTGATATACTCTAAACAA
>JANHAO010022987.1:0-12027 GCA_026873985.1 Saraca asoca
ATATATTCTTATTGCTTCAATATATTTTTACCTTAAAATAAATAAAAATTAATTTACTTTATATATTATTTAAAAATATTAAAATGTTATTTTATATTTATAAACTAATTCAATAAATAATTTTATTAAACACTTCTAATATATAACTATAACTAGTTAGCTCATTAAATTTTGACTAATAATTAATAACTATCAATTAATAAAATAATTAATAATTAACTTATTTACTATCAATTAATTTATCCACTATTAATTAATTTATCAGCTAGTTGCACAAGCAGTCACGCATGCAATAATTAAGATCTTACTATGACATTGGGCTTTTGTTTATTTCAAATGAAAAGCTAGGCCCATTATATAGGCTCGTTAGCCCAATCTCTTGAAGTAGTAATTTTAAGAAATTAATATTATCAAAAGGGTAGAAGAATTGTTATTAAAGCAATTTTAGCTATCTATAATTTGTTTGGTGTGTGTGTGTGTATATATATATAAATAATTTAAATTTAACCTCATTTGTTTACCAATTATATGTGTACATATTTGTTATGAGTATTTTTTGGATTACACAAAATGGATTGGCCAAAGCCTAATAAGAAGTAAAGCCTAGTTGGAAAGGGTGGTCCAGATTGCTTGACGATTATGATCGCTTAGCAGGGTATCAGCTCGCTACCCGCGAACTTAGGACGCATGACAGGGTCGATGTGGGAGCTCAGCTCACTAGGAAAGGCACCAGTTCACTGAGCAGAGCGCAACACTCAGATCATCTTTCAACAAGTTCATTCTAAATAGATTCAGTAATGAGATCAATTTCTCTGGTTAGTAGATTGTTTGACGCAAGTCTAGGTAGCTAAGATAGCAAGCTAAACACCAGTACAGAAGCCTAATCACCAGTTGAGGGCACATCTTTCCAACCAACAGGTCAACTTCCAAAACCAACACATCAGCCCTCTAATAGTCCGATAATAATTTGTCCAGTATTTTTTATCAAGTGATTGCTCGAAGCGATGAAAATAATCATTTTGATTATCTATTAAATTACACTTATAACATTCTCCTTTTCTATAAATAGGGGGAGATCACTATAAAAGAGATAATGAGAAAATTGTATGCAGATACTCTGCCAGAATAGCAACATAGCGATGTATCTCCACTGAGTTACACAAAAAACCACCACAAAAAAGTTAAGATAATCCACCATGGATATAGGGCTAATTTAGCTTTAGCCAAACCACGATAAAAGCTTCTAGTGTTTGTTGTTCTTCCTCTCTTTCTCCTCTTTCTTTTCCATTAGCTCATTTTTTCAGCTTGTAGCTTGGAGTGACATTATACTCATATTTGTTAACTGGATTTCACCGTAAACATTTTGGTACTAAAAAGAAGGCCCTTACTGCATTCTCTTCATTATTGGTAAACCGTTTTACCTGCAATGGCAAGAGGAAAAGCCACTAGAAGCATAGGGGCATTTGTTGGCCAGCTTGAAGGTCAGGCACAGCCTTAACAGGACTCTACTACCCCCACAACAGGTATTGTAGTAGGTATGGCACCTCTCACTCAACACCAACCTACCATTCTTGAAGTTAACGGAGCCCAAACTTGGTACTAGCACTAAGAAGCTCTTGAGAATACTGTCAAAGAGCTGGTAGACATGGTCAGAGTATTGACCCAAGCACAGGCCCAGGGCATGCAACGCCAAATTGGAGTCATTATACCAGAGGGGGGACCCCAGCAACAAGGGCCTTAATATAAAGAGCCCGTTAATGGTGAGTGCCAACGTGTCGGTTCCCTTCATTCATCAAACTCATGACTAAGGTCAGAAGTTCGTAGGGTTAGAAAGGATGGAAAAGACAATCAGCAGGGTTAAAGCTTAGACCGAGGAGAAAGCTCCAATAAGATGGACTATAGGTGAAGGTTGGACTGCCACTCGCATAGCCATGAACACAGCCAAAGGCATAAAACTTCATATCACCATTCTTGTAATCAACGAGATGAAAGGATTCGTTAGACCACCAATCATAGGTCTGAGACTCAGGACCCAGTCATTGAAGAGCTACTTCAGAGGGTGAAGTAGCTAAAAAAAAGACTAGCGGCCTAAAGTAACCAAGACTCATACAAGGAAAGGACGCCATTCACCAAGAAAATTGAAAAAGAATCCTTTCCTCATAGGTTCAAGATCTCAAATATGCCACTGTATAATGGAAACATCGATCCATAGAGCCATTTGGACATATTCAATGCCCATATGGACTTTCAAACCTCTAGCTCATTAGTAAAGTACCAAATTTTTCCCGCTACCCTCAGAGAGATACCATAGACCTGGTTTAAGAGTCTCCCAGTTCACAACATTCATAGTTGGGAGGAATGCCAAGCAATATTCCTTAACCAGTACAAAGCACTAAAGAAATAACTCACCCCATCTTGCCATCTAGCAATAGTCTTTCAGGAGAAAGATGAATTTCTCAAGGATTATATTACTCAATTTTGACACCAGGTTAGCAAAGTGGAGAACCATTCGGACAAGAGTGTTCTCATAGCTATCTCAACTCCATAAGGATGAAAAGCTATATGAGAACATATATAAGTCCCCAGTGAAAAGTTTGGGTGAGTTCTATGAACATGTTACTGATGCTTGCCGAATCTAATCAAAATTAGAAGATTTATAATCGATTTACCCCACTACTTGTAGCATAAAGTAACACTGGGTCGAGCTCTTTGATCATTCCAATAATAACAATCAGATCAAGAGATAAAAATGGAGAGGGATTAGTAGCAGCTATTCTAACATCAAACAATAATGTAGAACTGTAAACAAGAGCAAGCAAATAACTAGCCCAAGGAAATCAACTAAACTTGAGATTAATATATCCTTGATCACTAAATATTTATTTAATTATTAATCCTATTTCTGGCCTTAAATCATAGCAAGAAGCCTTGAAATGATTAATGAATCCTCCACTAGATAAGTACTTAGCATTTGGTTAATTAAGGTTAAACAGACTAAGCATCCAATTAAGCCAAAACTATCCTAAAAAATCAAGATTCAGCCAAGTAAACAACCTATCAAAAGCTTAATGCATTGTTTAGTTTTTACCATCCTCTTTCTACTAGTGATCATTAAGCAATAATCATATTAATATCCAAATCAAATGAAGCCATTTAATTTAGAATTCTCAGCAAAATAAAGAGAAAAGGAGAAGAAACGACTAACAATTAGGCTGCAAAGTGAAAAAGAAAGATCTTAACATTAATTATCACGTTGTCAATCCATTGGGCTAATTACAAAGTGTTTAGCCTTCCATGAATGGAAGATAAAAAAATTGTCGAGAAAAGATAGAGAACAATCTGCCACTCACACTCTCCTTTTCCAAACTCTCTCTAATGCAATACACAAAATTTTAGAGAGAAAAAGAAAAGAGCCCTCTAAAACACTCTCTGTGTTCTCACCGAAAAGTGCTGAATAGGAAAAAGAAGCTAGCTATTAGTTAGTAGAGTAGGAGCAATGATGAAAGGTTCATGTAGCCTCTTTTGCTTACTGCCATTTTCTACCACTACTCCTTTTGCATGAATGAGCATTTTGCAGACTACTTCTCTAGTTTTTTTACTAATCACTAACTTAAATCTAATTAAGTGTGGAGCAAGTACAAGGAATAGCCATTGGGCCCAAGTTTTATGTCAATTGGGGCCTAAAAATTAAATTCTATAAAGGCCAATCTCATTAGTATTCTGCCTATGTTTTCTAGCTCAATTTGCATGCCCAAAATGATATATTTAGGTTTAGAAGCCTTCATAAGAATTGTAGCCTTGTGTCTTAACTTCCATTTGGGCTTAGTTTGATCTCATTTGGACTTTTACAACTCCAGATATTGCCTAATGAATGCTCAAGGCTAGGCTATCCAAGACAAGACTAAGACAACATTTTGGTTTTAGCTTGAGCTCCAATTTCAGATATCCAATTGTGAGATTTAGCCTTCAAGATCTCCATGAAAGTTATAGAGCTATGTCTTATCTTTACTAAAAGACAAGAATCACATTAATTGAATAATCATAACTCAAGTTATAGCTAAAATACAGAAACTGTTAAAAAGGCCAAATAGTGCAGTATTTTTTATAATGATCCCAATTGACACAACATTATGAATATTTAATAACACAGCTGAAATAAGTCAGTTTGGACCTTAAAAAACTTAGTGAGAGGACAATTAAATGAATAAAATATTTTGTTATCAAATTCCTCCATACTTAATTTTTGCACTCCCAGGTAAAACACAAAATAAAATATAAGAGTTAAAACAATAATAAGATTCAAGACCCTGGGATTTTTTTTTAGCAATTGTTGACATCAAAATCCAGTCAACTAGTTGTAGTTCCGTATTACCCCTTACTGCAAATTAAGGATGAAGAAAAATAGTAAATAAAATCAAAGAAGGTAAGAAAGAAAGGTTATGCCAGGAATTTATCATGATTTAGCTAAAGCCTGTTTGGCCCTTACATCCACGTTGCTCTTCTGTTATTCACTAAGAGGATGCTTTTACAGAGCAGAATTACAATAGCAATGGAGCTTCTTCATAGGGAATACAGTGCATTCTTCGTAGCAACAGAGTTTTTGCATATATTTTTCTATATCTATTTACAGTGATCCATTCCTTCCTATTTACAGAAAGGAGGGAGGTTACAAATGTAATTTTATGATCAATAGAATGATAACCCCTACCGCTTAGGGCATTTAATGCTTGCCGTCGAGTAATTAATGCTGGGCAAATCATTGTCGATCTTCCGAGGTGCTGATGTGTAAGCTTGAGGTCTGAGTTGTTAACTAGGGATGTATGCTTTAGACTGCTGACTGGATTCCATACGGGTGTCCGTTAGTGGCGAGCAAGTCGGGGTTGAGCATATTCGTGATCCCAGTTGGCCCTTGTCCTCCCCGCGTGGGTTGTTATCTAAGGATGGTAGGTTTCTCGTTGAGGGGCTCAATACCTGCTCAGCGATCTGCGCCCTCCTATCTGTGACTTTACGAGATGTTTACAGCTCATGCTAGGATCTTCGCTCTAAGAATTAGGACTCCAACTTGGGCCTTTTGCTTGGTTAATGGCGTCTTCCTTCATGCTTCAGATGCCCCTGGTTACCCCTCCGGATAATGCCTATAATATAAGTCCCCTAACTTTCAGCACGCTTTGCGGGCTGGGAGTTGCAACTAGTAATCCAAACTTGAGGATCGCTAAATGTTGAGATCTCATGTTCAATTTTGTTCCTAACTCTTGACTCTTCTACATGAGTAGGTTGACAGTTTGCTACTGGTTATCATGGCTCGCTTTCCTGTAAAATCATATCGCAACAATCGTGGTAAGGACACTTCACGAGATAATCTGTTTATGTAAATAGAAGGAATCTCAGCCAATCGATTTTAATATATGAGTTTTTATTTCAAGGATATGTGTGGCATTGCCAGTCAGCTATACTAGCAGGCGCAAGGATTCAATAGAGGACTAGTTCTTCATGTGGTACTAAGTTTGTTCGTGCAAGAATTCTGCATCGAGTTAGCACATTACTTGGACACAGGATTTCTATTTTTCCCTCGACCTGCACAAGAATTCTATGTGGCCAGCACATTACTTGGACGCAGGGTCATTCCGCACAAGCATTCTGTGCGGGGGTGAGCATATTACTTGGACGTGGCTCGCGCAAGAATTCTACACATGGCTAGTGCATTACATGGATGCGATAACTTTATTGAGCCCCCGACTGGCATAAGAATTCTATGTTTTTTTATGCATTACTTAGATGTAGAGTCGTTTCGCACAAGCATTCTGTGCAGGGGTGAGCATATTACTTGGACGTGGCTCACGCAAGAATTCTACATTTGACTAGCGCATTACTTGAACACAATAAGTTTATCGAGCCCTCAACCCACGTAAGAATTTTATGTTTTTTTACACATTACTTGGACACAGGGTTGTTCCGCACAAGTATTCTGTGCGGGGGTGAGCACATTACTTGGATGGGGCTCGTGCAAGAATTCTACACATGGCTAGTACATTACTTGGATGCGATAAGTTTATCAAGCCCCTGAACTGCGCAAGAATTTTATGTTATTTTATACATTACTTGGACGCAGGGTCGTTCCGTGCAAGCATTCTATGCGGGGGTGAGCACATTACTTGGACGCAGCTCGCGCAAGATTTCTACGCATGACTAGTGCATTACTTGGATGCGATAAGTTTATCAAGCCCCCAACCCACTTAAGAATTCTACGTTTTTTTTATGCATTACTTAGATGCAAGGTCGTTCCATGCAAGCATTTTGTGTGGGGGTGAGCACATTACTTGGATGCAGCTCGCACAAGAATTCTACGCATGGTTAGTGCATTACTTGGACGTGATAAGTTTATTGAGCCCCTAACCTATGTAAGAATTATACATTTTTTTACGCATTACTTGGATGCAGGGTCATTCTACACAAGCATTTTGTGCGGGGGCGAGCACATTACTTGGACGAGGCTTGTGCAAGAATTCTATGCATGGCTAGCACATTACTTGGATGTGATAAGTTTATCAAGCCCCCAGTCGCATGATACCGATGAACTGTTTAGTTCTCCGTCTATTTTTACATGCACGGCTTTTTGTTTTTCCAATGAAGGTGGGTAATAATTGCTTCCTTGCTTTTGGTGCACACTTTCTGACCCATCATTTATTAATGGCTACACCCTTTAAGCCATCGGATTGTGGGTGACTGACAGCCCTATTGAATCTGACGGTTGGATCACTCCATTTATAAATCGAAGCCCTCTTTTGTCCTCCCTCCCATTCTACTATTTGAAAATATCTTTGGAATTCCTGTCTCCTTCGCCCGTCCTCCACCATGTTGGTTCCTGCATTATCTACCTTTGTCGCCTATTTTTTAGTCTTCTTGGCCTGCGATTCAACTTTTCTTCTTGTCGGGGATAATAGCTGCAACTCAATCGGGTCTCCTGTCTTTGCAAATCACGATATGTTTCTATTCCGTTCTTGATTTATACCCTTAGTAGACGGTTGGAGGCTTTGTTATTTGTTCGGCTGATGGAGGAAAGGGGGTTGGCTAACAAGTCTTGATTAGGGATTCTCATTGACATAGCTAGGCTATCATTTGTCCCTAGGGTTCATAGATGTTATGCCTAGATCTTAGGGATTCCAAGGTTTGAAAATTGTTCTTTCTTTATTTGCTGGAGTTTGAGTAATCAGTGTGGTGGCTTAAGGTGCGCATGACCCGAGGATAGTTAGTCTTTACTTTTGGTGTGACTTGCTCGTAGCGGCCTAACCAATCCATTCCTTTGTAGATAAGATCGGGTTATGTACGTCATCACCACCGACAAAGAGGAATCTGAGTTGCCCCCGAGTGAAAAGGTCATGCGACAAATCGACGATGTGACCTAAGGCGAGAGGAGGGATGCCTTGGATTCAATTGTCCATTTAGACCTCCCAGAGGGTCTGAGTACCACAACGAGCGAGTGCCATGAATGCTAGATATTTACATTCTACGCTTCCACAATGCAACTTCGTGACATTAAGCTCGCTGTTCGATTTCATAGAATACCTAAAAGGTGTAGTGCCATGGTCCCGATGACAGATGATTATGCTACACATCCTCCTCAGGGTTTTATTGCTATCAATCTACCACATCTCACCGCAGGACTTAGATTCCTAACCCCGCCTTTCATTATTGATTTTCTGAACAAATAGAACTTAGTCCATTCCAGCTTACCCCAAATTCTTATACCTCATTGATTTCTTTCACCCTGATTTATATGGGTAATCGCCTCCCTCTACCATCTCCCAAAACCCTGTGTTACTTATATGACCTCAGATGTGTGAGCGTATCAGATGGGCTTTATTATCTCTTAGCTAGGAGGACACGATACAAAGACGTCCTGCCAAAGGGGGGGTGCCAGAGGAAAATCCAATGTGGGACCTTACAAGTCCCATTGGTTTTATGTTTCTTGTCCCTCGCTGTGATATCTCAGGAATTTTAATTTTATTCTTACCCCGAGTATGTCGATTGAGAGCGAGTGTGTCTTATGATGTCAAGGCTTGATTCTAACCTTTGCTTGTTTTCTTGTAGTCAGGACCAGTAAAAATCCCACTTTACAATCTAGGGAGCTTGATGTTTTGGACAGCTTTCAATCGACCAGTGACCTCGAGCGCGACTTCAAGTTCAACAATTCCTGCCTCTATTTGTACAGACTTGCGCCCCCCTTGGACATCGAGGTTATGAGATAGGTTAGGATTCAACGATCGTTGGAGGTCAGGCCAGCCAATTTTGATGATTACGATAATATCATGGAGCTCATCCTGAGGACACCACCACCTTATGATAGAGGGGAAAATCCCCTAACCCCCGAGGTTGCTTCATCTCCTATCGTTGTAAACTAACCTTCACTCTCTGAAAGTGGTATAGATCTTATCGTCACCGAGCAGTCTTCGCCCCTTGTCACTGCCCCATCGTAAGAACCGATCCTGATACCATGGCCTAAGGCAGTGGCCACAGTGGAAGCTGTTACTCCCTCTAGTCCTCCTCCAAAAAGGTAGAAGATTGATAAGGGGAAGAGAAAGGTAACTTCCTATGATGATGACGTTCCAGAGGTTGAACCCGTGCCTCCATTAGCTGAACTTGGTTCTAAGACTGAACAATATGCTCAAACTTTGGTTAAGGGTATGAGAACACTTTTGGGACCCAAGCAAAAGGTCAGGGTGAATGAGGCTGAGGATTTCACCCTCGGGTGGATGGCAGGACACACCGCTCATCACGGTCTCGTGGTAAGTAATGACATTTGTTTCTAGCCTTTTATACCTGCTTCGTAGCTTTGAACTTTGTTGATTGGATTTTGCAGAGTGTTTTGACATTGTTGAAGATCGAGGAGGTGGCTCGAGGCACGGAAGATAGGGAATCTTCTCTCGTGGACAAGCTTGCAACATCAGTGGCTGAGAACCTTGAGTGACATGAGAAGGTTGAAGAGATGGAGGCTACGCTTTCCAGTGGGGTAGTGAGGAATAAGCAGGCCGAGGTTAACTTCAGCCTTGGTTCCAATGATTTAAGGAAGGCTAGGATGGATCTTGATGGAGTAAGCACAGAGCTGCAGACGATTAAGAGGGTCGTTGAGGAGGCTGTGTAGAAAGTGAAGTCCTTAGATTAGTGGGCCGAAACTGCTGAAAGAGAGCTGGAGTCACTCAAAAAGGAACTTTGTATAACGAAGGCGAAAATGCCCTAGTGGGTGGTGGTCACGATGAGGGAATCAAGACAGCAAACATGCGAGGCTTTCTTCTTTACTCTATGGGAAAGATACCATGAGTAGGATTTCTCTTTCTTTAGTCCACAGGCTTTGGAAGCTGTGGAGTTTTTTAAGAGGAACGCTGCTAGGGCTGGTTTTTCAGGTAAGGAGCAAAGTGTTAGGGTGGAGGCCCTTCTTGGCGAACTTGCTGCTCCAGCTACAGAAGCTTCTAGTGACCCCATCTCTGAATCCTGTCCTGATGCTATGGAGACTTATGGCATTGATCATGTAATTTTAACTTTCTTTCTTTTTGAACAATCTTTAAGCACTCTGCGCAATTATTTTTGCTATGGAAGCCGATTTTCTCTTTTGTGTTTATGATGCTTTGAATGTGTGAGATCTTTATTTTCGCATTTACTAGAATAGAATTCCAATATGTTACATCAGTTACTACTTCGTTGCATAAAAAATTTACACCAAGTTCCCACTAGACTTTATCCTATCAGAGTTGTATACACATTTTTTATGCGATTGTCTTCCATGGGCTGGAATACTTATTGGTAGCAACGGTGAAAATGCTCGGCATTCCAAGCGTGAGGAAACTCATTTCTGTTTAAGTATGCTAGATAATAGGCTTCATTACTCACAGCCTTCTTTATCAAGTATGGACCTTCCCAATTTGGTCTAAGGGTCCCTTCACTAGGGTTATGGGCATCCGGAAGGATGAGACACAGAATGAGGTTGCTTGGCTTGAATCTTTGGGCTTGCACCTTTTGATTGTAATACCTTACAATGTGACGTTGATGTGTGGTGATTCTAAGGCTAGCTTTTTCCCTTACTTCCTCTATGAGGTCCATGTTTGCAGTGAGCAATCAATCATTGTCCGCTGGTTCGAAGGTAACTCTTCGTTGGGTCCTGATTTCTAGTTCCACGGGGATCATTGCTTCGCATCCATAGACTATTGAAAAGGGAGTCTCTCCCGTGGAACTGCAAGGCATGGTCCTATAAGCTCATAATACTGTCTGTAGTTCATCCACCCATGCTCCCTTTCTGGCCTCCATGGTGTTTTCCAGTGCCTCCTAGTGCCAGTCGAGGGTTTCTTAGCATTGTTGCCAAGCTTGTATATCACTAGTTTCATGGGCTGTTGGTTAGTTTGTGGACAAAGGGAGCCGCGCTGGTGTTAACAACTGTCGTGGGGGCAGCTGCATTCCACCGCTGTATCTGACCTTTAGATTGACCGACGATAATTTTTGTACCTCTAGTAACCTTTCCCCTTGCCATTGCACTTGAAAATGGCTTATCAGATATAAAAAACAAAGAATATGTAGTGGGGGCCCTTCCTCTAGTGCCAAAATATTGACATCAAAATCCGATCAACTAGTTGTAGTTCTGTGTTACCCCTGACTGTGAATTAAGGATGAAGAAAAATAGTAAAGAAAATCAAAGAAGGTAAGAAAGAAAGGTCACACCAGGAAGTTATCATGATTCGGCTAAAGCCTGTTTGGCCCCTATGTTTATGTTGCTCTTCTATTATTCAGTAAGAGGATGCTTTTACAGAGCAGAATTACAATAGTAATGGAGCTTCTTCACAAGGAATACAGTGCATTCTCCGTACCAATAGAGTTTCTGAATATATTTTTCTATATCTATTTACAGTGATCCCTTCCTTCCTATTTATAGAAAGGAAGGAGGTTACAGATGTAATTTGATGATCAACAGAATGATAATCCCTGCCGCTTAGGGCATTTAATGCTTGCCGTCGAGTAATTAATGTTGGGTAAATCATTGTCAGTCTTTCGGGGAGCTGATGTGTAAGCTTGAGGTCTGAGTTGTCAACTAGTGATGTATGCTTTAAACTATTGACTAGATTCCATAGGGGTGTCCGTTGGTGGTGAGCAAGTCAAGGTTGAGTGTGTTTGTGATCTTGGTTGGCCCTCGTCCTCCCCGCGTGGGTCGTTATCTTAGGAAGGTAAGTTTCTCGTTGAGGGACTCGAGACCTACTTAACGATCTGCACCTTCCTATCTGTGACTCTGTGAGATGTTTGTAGCTCATGCTAGCATTTTCGCTTTATGAATTAGGACTTTGGCTTGGGCCTTTTGCTTGGTTGATGGCATCATCCTTCATGCTTCGGATGCCCCTGGTTACTCCTCCGGATAATGCCTATAACAGCAATAATGAGAATTTTATCACAAATAATAATGTAAGCAAAATTCAGGACACATAGCATGTTGAAGCTCATTCTTTAAAATTCAAAACTAAAACTAATTAGCAAGGTTATTTCATTAAAAGGTAGATCAACTTGGTAGACCTTACAAGGAATGCTCTTCTCACAACTCTCATTGTGTTTAGAATGGGAAGGTGTTTCTCTCAAATTCATTTCATGAAAATATACTACTATAACCTTACTTATCATCTAATCTCCACTACTTAAATTACATGCATAACATAAATCATAAGGACTTCATAAGGTTGTAATGTGGCCAAAGGAAAAGAGGAAAGGGGGGAATGTTATGGATATGATAATTCAAAATCAAAGAGAGGCATAAAACATTATGACATAGATTCCACTTCTTTTTCTTTCTTTTTTTTTCTTTTTTTTTTTGGATAATATCATGAGTCACACTTTGCCTTTTACTTTGCTTTTAACACATCCCCATGAGTCACACTTTGCCTTTTTACTTCTCTTTTAGCACATTTCCCCCACATTTGGTTAAGAAGAAAGGTTAAATGGGCTCTCAAGGGGTTTAATAATGGTATATTCATTGCAAGGTAAGCTAAAAGGAAAAGAATG
>JANHAO010022988.1:0-12045 GCA_026873985.1 Saraca asoca
AAACCATAATATCAATACACAGTTAAAAACTATAAAGCAATAAGAAAATTATATAATGAAAATCATGATGTTCAATAATATGAAACTCAAGAGAGGAAAATCTATAATCTCCAAAACATTTCATCAAAACTCATTATGGAAAATCATACAAATGGATTTCTATGAGTTTATATTTCATGAAGGTAACCATGAAAATATACGCATAATCATTGTTACAAGCCATCCAACACGTCTGCTGGACGCTCGTGAACAATCCCCTACAATTTTTCCACCTTATTCACTCCTAACTCGGCCGATTTCATATCCCCCAAGTGCACTGGAGTACATAAATATAACCCGTACAATTTTCCACCTTATTCACTCCTAACCGGGCCGATGCAAATATTCCAAGGGTTACCCAAAAATAATTTCATAATAATTGTGAAACATCAAACAACATATAAAACACATTGTAATTCAATAAATCAATCACTTAGGAAAGATGATGTTATCAACGTAAATAATATCAAGCAAAATGGAAAAACATAATCTTTAACATAACAAACTATTTCAAACTCAGAATAACCAATTTGCATAATATCTAATAGATGGAAAAATCATTAAACTTTATAAAATTTATACCAATGTTCAATTAGATAAAATGTTCAACTAGAATCCAAGAAAAATTCCTAATAGTAATCTTAACAGCATAAGCACACATGTTAGTCATAAGAGCCACACAGGCTAATCTCAAAAGCCACACAGGCTATTTTCACAGGAGCCACACAGGCTATTATCACATGAATCACACAGTCATTTATCATAGGAGCCACACAAGCTACACAGGCTATTATCACATATGCCATGGATTACCAAAGGATTTTCAATGGAATAAGTATCCCAGTCAATATTCAAAACATATCACAACAAACCATTTCAAAAACACCAACAACATGTAAATATGCTTTCAAAATCACATACAAATATATATGGAAATCTCATCTTATAAGAAGATTAATAATATTCTTTCATATGATAAAATTATTATATATACATAGGATTGTTAAGTGAGAGGGATTGTCCACTCACCTTAGACTCAGAACTGTCCACTTGGAGAAAACCCACTGTGACCTCACAACTGGGATATCAACATTCTCAATACTTTCTGAAGAAGTTTTTGAAGTAATTTAGCAACAAAATACCAATTTTCAGGAATTTTACACATAAGGATTTCTACACAATAAACTTGATATCTTAATACATGATTACTATGGAATAAATCTTTTGTTCCAAGAATGCTCACCACTTTACAAAGGACCAACAGGCAGCTCACCGCCGGCCAGAGTGTCGTCGACGAGCTGAAACAAGTGGCTAGCCGAATAGGATGAAAACAAGGGAGTTGGAACGAAGCCTAGCTGCCCTGAGCTACCAGAAGAGAAGGCCAGCCAAGAAGACTCGTTGAAGAAGGGAAAATGTTGCCAGAGGTGGCTGGAACCTAAAGCTAGTCGAAGGAGGCTGGTCCACTGAAGCCACCGCAGCACCAACAGTAGCTTCAAAATGGAGCTGTCTGCATCATCGGAAGAAGAGGAAATCGAATGGGAACGCCGGTGACGGAGAACCAGCCGAAGAAGAAAAGAAGAGAGGAAGAGAGAGAGGGAGAAAGAGAGAGTGCCAAAGTGAGAGAGGGAGAAGGACGAAGAAAGCTCTAGAGAGGCCGAGAAAGAAGATGCTGGGAAAAAGAAAGCTGGTCGACTGGCTACTGGCTAAGCTAGTTTCCCACAATTTATAAATTGGCCCCTGAACTTTGTGATATTTCAAAATTTGCCCCCATCGAAATCAAAATTTTTGAATGTAGTCCCTAAAAACTTTTCAGTTTAGTCCTTTTGTTATCATTTCTTTTTTTTTTTTCGGTTATTACATAGTACTTGGCATTATCAGTTCACCTACATTATTGTGAATCAATTCCAATACATCCAACATTTTAGTCCACTAACTCTAATAAGGAGTATCTCCTTTAATGTAATCAATATAGACATAAAAAAGGATAAATCTAAGTTATGAATAATCTCTTCTTTTATTAATCATTCTATTCTTCTGTTGAGATATCACCTAAATACCTATGCTAAAGCATTGAGGATCTCATATTAATTCTAGGTTATGAAGAATCTTTTCTTTTATCAATCACTCTGTTCTTCTATTGAGATATTACCTAAACACCTATGCCAAAGCATTGAGGATTTCACATTAATTTTATCCTTTTTGTATCCAGCCACGATATTTATCTGATTAACTATCTAATTTTCAAATAGCAACTACTCCTACATATTCATTGTATTCTTTTCCACCATTTTCTGTTTGATTATTAGCTTTTACCACTTGGCTTCCTCTTGTTTCTTAATGCTTATAATAAATTTGTAATGCAAATGATTGCATCTTTATTAACCATGTTTGACGGTATGTCTCCTTAGAGCCAACGGAACATCT
This sequence comes from Saraca asoca, assembly GCA_026873985.1. Taxonomy (NCBI): domain Eukaryota; kingdom Viridiplantae; phylum Streptophyta; class Magnoliopsida; order Fabales; family Fabaceae; genus Saraca; species Saraca asoca. The sequence goes on from JANHAO010022988.1 coordinate 2,464, forward strand.
AGATTTATTGTGATGGGTACTCAAATTAGCTTTCTTGCTTCTAAAAATTAGGCTCCTTTGGGCGTGATTTATTTTCAAGCTCAATACTCGATCTATGTGAAATAAAGTGAGCACAAAGATCCTTCAATTCTTCATGTCATTTTCTACTTTACTAACTATAAAAGTCATTTTACTGAAAGTCTATTCACCCTCTTGTGTGTGATATGATGTTTAAAGAATATCAATTTTAACTGAAAGAAACTCTAAAATATGCTACATCAAATGACTATTTTCTACATTTACTTTCATGCCTATGAGTGATCATAATAGTATATTGGTTCCACAATATGCTTATTGATTCCACTAACACTATCTAAAATAGTTTTATCTAGCAATGAGAGGTAATATCCATTTTAGCCTTATCGAACTCTACAAACTTATCAGCTACAAAATTCATAATCACTTTGGCATTTAGAGAGTCAATAATGTCTTTCATATTGGCTTTATCCTTAGTATACATCATAACCATCAAGTATACTCTCTTATAGTGTATCTAATTTTTAAGAAGAGTCTTTGTGTAGCAGTAGAGTCATCATCTATCTTTGACTCTCCCTCTCTCCATTCAAATACGAAATTTGGTGATTACCAGATATGATATCAGCAATTTAACCCAATACTCAGCCTAGTCCTCATAATTAGTCCCATTTGCCATCTTTACAATAATCAATTATATAGGTAACAATCAATTGAGGAAATAACAATTTATAAAATTTATCATAAATTTCTAAAATTACATGTTCAATGTAGTCATGCTATAATATTTCCTCAATAACTATGCAATTCCAAACAGTATTATATGATGAAACCCAACACCAATAAGAAATTTAAGGCTTTATAATATAATACAAAGATTAAATGCTACATTCCTAAAACCTAATACTGATAGAGTTTTTAAAATTTTAAGAACATAGCAAGCAATCCTAACATTCATATTATCACCAACAAATTATGTTAATAATATTACACTGATAGGGCATATATATTACTAACATAGTATTACAATTTTGAAATTTAATTTTAACAAAATTTTATGTAATTGATTCCACGATAGGTGAGTACACAATTACACAAAATTTCATGACATAATATGAGCAAAATTAATTCTCACATAATTTTACAAATTTATACACAATGATCCAGAAAATATTCAAATATGTAAATGGCATCAAATTAGCCCACAAAAATTATAGACAATAGTATAGTATGTAAGAATCATATAATAAATTTTTCATGTCCAAAAAACATAGAATTAATCCTCAAATAAAAAGAACAATAATTATATAAAATATTTTTATTTTCAAAAAGTTCTGAAAAAATTACAGATAGTAGTCCAATATGTAGCAAATACATAACTAAAATTTTAGGCAAAAATAATATTAAATAATTATTCAAATAAATTAGAAAAATAATATTATATATTTTATTTTTAGAAAAATCTGAAAATTGCCACAAATAGTACTCGAAGAATGGAACATGGTATTATAATTTTTATTGCCATCTACCACTTCTATGATGACGTGTGGCCAACGCACTATTGATGTGAGTAGCCAACTATATAATCATACCCAACCCAATTTGGAAATTCATTCAATTTAACCATATTTTAAACAATTTTTGTATGGGTTTTTTTTGTTCAAATTCATCTAAAACTATTTCCTTATCAATTTCACAAAATCATTGAAAAATCAATACAATTTCAACAAGAAAAATATTAAACTTCAATTAGGTTACCTAAATGGAAAATTCTTAAAATTGATACCATTTGTGGTTAAATTTTCAGAAAATGATTGAGAAATTTTCTTTGTCTAATTATTTTTGTATAAAATCATGAATTAATTTGAACAGATCTCTAATAATAAGGCCAAATTTTGATAAAATAATCTTTTGGCAATAAAAGAATAATAATTTAAAAAAATTGATTTTGAACAATATTTGCTCAAATTGATTTGTGCATTTTACAGATCACATGCTCTTGGAATTAAATCATAAATTGATTTGAAAAATATCCTTTTAAATTATTCGAATTTAAGAAATTAAATTTTTGAAAAAACTAAATTAATTCAATTCATAATTTTATCTCAAAATTCATAAAGTTTATAATCAATTTATACAATTAAATAATATAGAAGAGGCAGAGAAGAAAATTTAATGTTTAACCCATAATTTTTCTCATAATATATTATGAATTTTCAATAATTTAATTACATAAAATTATTAAACAAAAAAATTACACAAATTTGGGCCTTTTGTAACATGAAAGGAAAAATTTGGTCATGATACCAATTGTTAGAAAGAAATTGGATATATTAAAAGAGCTAAATCAAAAGATTTATTGAATCATGTTATAATGTATTAGATTTACATATATGTTGATGATAAAATCTGGTTCAGGGAACCCAGATCTTAGTCAACACTTGAAAAATGAGCTGCAAGCGAGTGAACAGTTAGGAAAAGGAGTCAAGAAGAAAGAAAACAGGCACAAGGAGCATTTTTATAGTGGTTCGGCTAAAGCCAGTTTGGCCCCTACGTTTATGCTGATTATATTTACCTTTGAGACTGTGGTTTTCACTATTTAGACGGAGCTACAATACACCAGGTTTCCCTTAGGCCTTTCTCTCTCAGTATTTTGATAGAGTTTCCCCTTTTTCCTTTCCCTCCTCTCCCTTTCATATTTTACCGACTCTATTTATAAAAGCATGGGAGGTTACAACGATAATTTCCCAATTTATACACTAATTACATCATATAGCTATTCTATACAGACAATTTAGGCTCTACTTAATAAGGTCTGCAAGGTCTATAAGCGGATGTCTTCCCCCGAGGGCTGTTTTGCTAGATAAGAAGATGTGTTCTTGGATGCTGATTAGACTTATCTGTACCTTGAGACCAGGGGCCGCTCCTTTGATTGGGACATAGGTCATGTGACATGTGGTGCCATGGATTAATCCTTGAGCTCGCAAGGTGAATATCTCAGACACAGCTCATCCTTTTGAGCGACCTAAGATTAGTCCCGCTTGGCGGGTGCCTCGCATTTTATGTTTGCGATCAGTGAGCTGACTTCCCTTCTTTGCAGGCTTAACACTTTTGAGTGATTCGAGGCTCTTTTTGGCTAGGTTTGTCTCATTTTATCCTATATCGGGGAACCACCCACAACATTTGCCCCTTAACTCTTAGCTCGCTTTGCAGGTTGGGAGTTGTAGCTCTTTGATTAAGGCTAGAGAGTGCGATACCGTCATTTAAATTTTCACTTTGTATTCCTATTTGCGCCCGCCATCATTATTTTCATTTAATGAACATGTTTTCCTAGGACTGCCATTTAGGTAAAAGTCGTATCCTGAGAACTTTTTTGGATCGTCAAATATCAAGCAATTGATCAATTTTTAAATTTAACGGTTGATAAGTTGATGCTATAAAAGCGGGACAAAGCGCTTATCCCCTTTACATTTCTGTGCGTTGGTACCCTTATTCCTCAAACTTTCAAACAGCATTTGCCGGACTCATATCCCTGTAAGGAGTTACGCCCCAACATCCCATATCGACTAAGTCTGGATGGGGAAAGGTCCATATAAGGGGGGTTGGACACCTCCTACTGAGGTACCTTTTGAAGGACAAAACCATGCGGGCTCGGTGCAAAGCGGACAATATCTCGATGTGGAACCTAATATTGGTATCAGAGCCGGGTCAGGCCTCTGGTTTGATGGGTCAGTGTGGGGATGTAAGGAGTTACGGCCCAGCATCACACATCGGCTAAGTCTGGAAGGGGAAAGGTCCATATAAGGGGGGGTTGGACCCCTCTTACCGAGGCACATTTTGAAGGACAAAATCATGCGAGCTCGGCTCAAAGCGGACAATACCTCGATGTGGAACCTTATACTCCTAACTTCATTGGTTCTTGTTTTGCCATAGTAACGTATTGATCGTTCTTGATCAAAAGCTTTTTCTTTCACTGATCATTCCGGGATTTGTCTTGTTTCTTCATCACAATAAGCTTTCTCAGTCTTTTGCTTCTGTGGGTTTTTGGCTTAACCTATGCCAATTTGTTGTTGAACATTTTGTTTACTAATCCCCAATCCGTAGATCGTTGTTTAGAATTTTCTTCCCCTTTAGGGATTTAGTGGCCCAATTGGGTTCCATTAGCTCAACCTCTTCAGGTTTTCTGATAGTCTCAGTGTCCATGCCAGTGGTTTAGGGCGCATTGTGGTTTGCTGCATAGAGAATTTTTGTTTAGACAGTTATCTAAGGAGGATTTGCCTTTAGTGGCTTAACTTGTTCCCTCTTTTCTTTACATTTTGTGCAGATGGCAGCCCATAGGCATCGTGATCACTGGATTAGAAGTGCTGAGCCTGAATCCTTGGCTAGTAATGAGGAGCTGATGTACCCCTCTATTGGTGTGGCTTCTAGAAGTTGCGAGGTCGCTAAATGGCCTCTTCTTTAGACTGAGCCTAGTGTGAGGCTGCGAACTGCTGGACATTCCTCAAACAGCTCAGTTTTTTATCACCATCCTTCGACTATCAAGTTACGTGAGCTCACGGGCATAGTTGAAACCTTTCGTATCCCCAAAGGCTACCATCTCATGGCGCCTTCTCCTGATGACCATGTAGCTCACCCTCCTTAAGGGTTCATCATGATCAGCCCTTATCACCTCGATGCCAGGCTCAGATTTCTAGTTCATCCTTTCATTATTAACTTGTTAAATAAACTAAAGCTTTCTCTTGCCCAACTGACTCTGAACTCTTATACCCAACTTATTTCTTTGGCACTCATGTATTTAAGGAGTGGCCTTCCTCTCCCGTCTGTGAGGGTTTTATGTCATCTTTTCAGCATAAGAAGTACGAGCTCTTCAGACAAGATCTATTATCTTTCGGTACAGAATTCTAAATTTAAAAGGGCTCTGCCTCAAGGAGAGGTCAATGATAAATTGAACGTTGTCCAGTATAAGATCCATTGGTTCTACATCTCGTGCTTGTCCTTGTGTTCCCTTCGTAACTTTGACTTTATTTTGACACCGAGTAAGCGAGTTGCGATCATGTGAGCTCTTAGCGACTTTGTATTTTGTTTCTAACACTTCATCTTGTTTTTACAACTGGGGCTGGCAAGGTGAAACCATCACTTGAAGCTAAAGAGGTCAAGGTGCTACGTCATTTTGCTACTGCCAGCAGTCTATAGAGTGATCTAAAGTTTGATGATGACGACCTTTGAGCTCATGGGTTAGCTCCATTGTTGAACGTCGAGCTTACCAGAGAGATCGAGGCTCACCAAGTAAAGGAAATTGGTCTGGCTCACTTTGAAGACTATGAGGAAATGGTGAAGCTTCTTTTCCTAAGCCCACCCTCCGATGAGTATGAGGAGCTTGAGGTTGCTGCAACCCCTTCTAGTTCTGCCACTGTGACTGCTCCTACTGATCCAAATCTATCTCCTCCTGAGATGACTGTGTTACCTCTTCTAGAGCCGATTCCTTCCCTTCTTCATGAGATGACTAAGATGGCCAGAGCTACGACCTCCACCAGCCCCCCTGCTAAGAAATGGAGGATAAGCAAAGGGAAGCAGATTGCTGGTGGTTCAAGGCAAGTGACTCGCAAGAAGGCATCGAAGGAGCATCAACCAGGCCTCGGCCTTGGGATGCAAGGATATTTTGACTTTGTTCGAGAGAACTTGCAGGACATCCTGAGATTTCATTCCAACCCTTGACCATTGGAGATGGAAATCTCGAGCGGGGGATTAACACATTTTGCCACACTCGAGATTGTGCTAGTAAGTCATGTTTTGCCATTCTGCCTCTTTTTTGCTCTTTCAAAGTCTAACTTGATTCGCTTTCCATGGGCTGCTAGGAACAGTGAAGATGGGGGAGTCACTTCAATCCACAAAAAAGAAGAATGCCAGACTTATAAAGGATTTGGCTTTTGCAATCGCCAAGGCCCAAGAAATGGAAAATAGGGCACGGAATGCCGAGGTCGTGAAAAGAGAAGCTAAAGAAGCTCGTTCTTGTGAGGCAGCAAGTCGTGAGGCCGTCAAGGCCAAGCTTGGCAAGGCAGTTAAGGAGTTATACCAGATGAGGAGTGACAGAGATGCGGCTATCCGAGGCTTTGATTCAAAGAGTCAAAAATTTGAAGCCGCTGCACGACGAGCAGAGGTTTCTAAGGCCAAACTTGAAGTGGCCAAAAAAGAGGTCACTTTAAAGCAAGAAAAGGTCGACTGGATCATAGTCATAACTGTCGAGTAGATCGTAAAGGCAGTGGAGGACGTAGAGTCTAAAATGAGCTCCTTTTTCTTATACACCCTATGGAAGCACCACCCAAATTTGGATTTTTCCTTTTTCGGGTCGGAGGCTTCAAGTGCTGTTGAAGGTTTTAAGAAGAAGGCTACCAGAGGTAAATCTTCTAGTAGCGGTATGGCATCTACAAGTCGAGACCCTAACATTGAGAGTGCTGTCATCAGAGAGATCAGCCCACGGGTCACGGAGCCTCCAGATGATCAGACAAGGGACACTTCACCTGCCTCGGGTACTGAGCCAGTTTCTGATCAAGGCCTGGTTCCTCAAGATTAATCCTCTTAGTAGTTGATTTTATCATTTTTGGTAATTTGTTTTGAGCTTCATTCTTTACTTTGAACCTTGTATAAATTCATCTCATAGTAAAAGATACTAAACAACATTATTTTCTTCATCTTTCCATGAATGTTGCAATGGATACTTTTCAGGAAATTAGCTAATCGTTATGAATAGTTTCCTGCAAATCACAGCTCAACAAACATTTGAAATGAATGTATATCACATAAATCATTCGACCTTAATTAATAGTAGAAGAGTATGTATAAATAAATTTAAGCCAATGATTCATGACTAAAAAGGATACATGCCATATAGGATGGCCCATCAGCCGCATTAACCTATCTCAAGTAATGTATGCTTAGAAATAATTAGAATTGCGTGCATGAGCACATAAGCTTGAGTGAAAGCGGGAATTTGAATAGGCCTCATGAGAGCTATGGGCAATAGACTGCATGAGAGCTGTAGGCAATAGGCCACATGAAAGCTATGGGTAACAAGCCACATAGGAGCTACGGGCAATAAGTCGCATGAGAGTTACGAGCAACAGGCCGCATATGAGTTACATTTTTGTGATTTTGCTATCTGGGCCAGCTGGCGATCCTGTGCCAGGCTGAGAATGGTGAATAGAAATGATGCTAGTGATCCTGTGTCAAACTTTGAGATTATGCTGGCGATCCTGTGCCAGACTTTAAGATTATGCTATAGGTCTTGTGCCTATTTGTGGCAAGTACGAGATTTCGCTTTTTTGAGCTCTAGAGAAATAGTATCGTGAAATTGCCAACATTTGAATTCGTGTTTGAGTTTCCTAAAAATTCATTTGAAATTTCATTATTAGAATTTATGAACAAGTCTATGACTTCTATTTACATTCAAACAACATATATAAAGGAAAAGAAAGTGTTAGGGCATTGGAGCCGTCGTTGTTATGGATCCTAAGATCGTCGTCCGGAAGTTTGCACCATATAGTCCTACAAGTGATCTCTTTAAATGAGACCCTCAATGGCGTCTTTGAGTGCTCTGCACCTTGACGTTTCATGCCTGACCTCACCGTGGTAGGCACAAAATTGATCTCTGCTATATTTGCACTTGTTGTGAGTTTTTAATAGTGGGGGTCTCCCAAAATCCTCTCTGTCCTTCTTTACTACAAAAATGCGCTCCTAGGTGTCTGTCAAAATTCTATAGCTATCGTATCAGCCTTGGTGCCGAGGTGGCTCACTTTTAGCCTTCTTCATTGGCTAGTCACTGTAACTATCTTGAGTATCTCCTCCCTCACTCCTTTGATTGGAGTGGTTCGCATTGTCCTTGTTCCCAACCTTTTCCAAACCAAAGGCTTCTTCCCACTTGACCTCTTTGGTAGCGTGCTCATAAAATTCAGTGAGATCTTTCATTGGGGGCTTATAGATGCTTTCATAAAGCTTTCTATCCTTGCGGAGTCCCACAAAGATTGCAGTCAAAAAACCTTCTCGGATGGTTTCTCCACGTTATTGATCTCGTGCTTAAACCGAGTGATGTAGTCTTTCAGCGGTTCACTCTCTTGTTGGAAGACTGTTATGAGCTATCTTTTTAATGCTTTGTATTGGTTGACAAATCTCTCTTGGAATTCTTCCCAATTGCCAATGCTACGGGCCAAGAGATTCCTGAATCAAGTTCGGGGGATATCCTCGAGCGTAGCTAGGAAAACTTGACATTTGACCAATGGGTTGGTTGTTTGTGTTAGGTTTATTCTACTCCAGGAGGCCAACATTTCAAAAAAATTTCAAGGGGAGAACATGCTATTGACCGAACAAACCTCCTAAGATCCGTTGGATTGAGGTTCCAATGTATCACATACATCAAATTAAAAGCAAGAGTAAGCTAAACTAACCTTTAATCCAGCTCAAAACGTAGCGAAATGTGTTGAATCCTCCAGTCACCAAGCAGTCCACACGTCCTGCCTCTACTGGAGATCCAAGCCAGAGAACTCCTCCATTGGCCTCTACAGCTCCTTATCTTGTGCTAGTAAGCTTTCAGAGCCGGATTGGACCAAAAAGAGCCGAGAACCCGTCGGAACACTTCCGACTCTTCATTCCCTTCGGTGGTTCGGCCATGGCCGAAACCCATGGAGAACTCTTCTCCTCTTGGTTGAACTCTTCAGCCAAGAAAGCAAGGGAAAGAAGCTGAAGCCATCGAAAACATTTTTCGGTTCCTTCTCCCGATTCGGTATGGTCGTCACATGGCTTCCCCCTCTTGGCCTCATGGCCTTCTCCTCTCTTGTTTCAGTCGAACATTTCAGCCTCAAAATGCAAGGAAGGAGGAGAGCTTGAAACAACGTCATTTTGGCCATTTCATTTGGGCCAAAACGGCATCATTTTGAGGCTTATGGAAAACATTTTTTTAATTTACAAATCAGCCCCTAAAGTTTTATTAAATTTTATTTCGGCCCCAATAATTTCACTAAATTACATTTTGGTCCCTGGACATCAAACGTGTCCAAACTTTAGCCATATCGTTCCCTGTTATGCATATGACCCAGTAGGCTCTCGAAATATTGACAAAAGTCTAAAATGCCCTTCAAACCATTCGAAGGCATATAAAATTAGTCCATTTAATTTTATGATCAATTTCTCCAAATTAATCACTTAGACTTTAAGCTATAAGCGGACTCTAGCAAGCCATTATAGCTACTCAATTTTTAGTGGGATCAACAATGGTGACAAGCCTGTTTGTGGCTAATCTTAGTGTACATCACCATGCACACAATGCATGATGTAATCCTTTCATTACCTATATCTAGATTAATCAAAGGTATGGATGACAGTCAACCTCTATAACTAATCACTATTTCTCAACATCGTGAATTATTTGACTCAAACGATTCTGAGCACTCAAATTTTATTCGAGTCTTGATTCTATCCTGGCCAGGAATTTACCGAGTCAAACCAATTCATTGAGTGGCCTCGGATATCACTCCAATGAGTGGTAATGAATCCTATCTTAATTAGGCAATGCCTAACTAC